>PVKM010009031.1:0-37751 GCA_004027735.1 Carollia perspicillata | reverse complement strand
CTTACCATTTTATAAATGTGAAACATCCATTTTCCTCAAAACAAGAACAGAGACTCAGTGAAGCAGGTAACGTCAGTCAGCGGGGAGGCGGGGGCTGGTGGCGGGAGGAAGGGGGTGATGCCAGTAGTGAGAAGAGGAATCCCGCAACAGGACTGGCGGTTCAAGTAGACCTTGGTGGAGAGGGAAAGGGCCCTTGGTGGCCTCAGCAGCAGAAGGATCAAGGATCTTCTCTCTGGCTTTTTTGTTACCTTCCCTCCAGTCTCCACCTTGGTGTGTCCACTTCCCTCTTTTTCAGTAGCTTTTATTCTTTCTCAAAGCTTCCACTCATTCATGTTTTCAGTTCATTCATAACTATGGCCCAGAATGGCCCTCTAGCCTTTCTCACACCCAGACTGGAAATAGAGAGTGATAAGCCCCAAATTCTTTAATTCCACCTTAGTTAGAATTATAATGGGATCCATCTGCCACAGCTTTCAATCATCTTCACTAAGAAGAAAGGGCTTTCCTTGTAATACTCAGAGGTTTGCTTTAGTCATTCTGAGGAACACTGACTTAAAACCTCAAGACTATAAATATTTGTTAGTGAAAATCGCATTTATTAGAATGTTTGTTGTACAGAATTGGATTTCTTCACCTTAAGTGACAAACTATGTTTGCTCACCAAACCTGTGTAATTAACTACTAAACAACATCTCATTGGTTGACCTGTAATTAATTCAACAAATACAATTGGCTGTGCAGATATTTTTTAGAGTTAAGAACTTTTAAAAAGGCATTTGACCTTGCAAAAGTTATTTTGCAAGTAAAATTTAAAGTGACTCTGGTAGATAGCCTTGTAAAATGGTTTCCAGTGACCGTGCTTCCTGGTACCCCCACGTTCTGTAACACCCTCCCTTTGAGGGTGGGCTGGACCTAGTGACTTGCTCTAATAAATAGAATGTGGAAAAAGTGAAAGGGTGTTGTGATGGAATTTTTTGATATGTTGACTTGGCTCAGCTACACTTCTCAGTTATTCAATTAGACACTAATCTAGATGTTGCTGTGGAGGTATTAAGTGTGATTAAAATCCATAATCAGTTGACTTCAAGTAAGAGAGATTATCCTGCGTAATCTGGGTGGATGAGATCCAATCAGTTGAAGGGTCTTAAGCAGGACTGAGAATTCCCTGAAGGAGAAAAATTTAGGCCTGTGGACCCAAGAGCTCCAGCCTGTCCTTCCCAATGGCCTGCCCCACAGATGGCCTGCCCCACAGAACTCGCCTAGCCAGCCCCCGCAATCACATCAGCCACGTCCTTTTGATGAATCTTTTAACGTACATCTCCTATTGATTCTGCTTCTCTGGTTGAACCCTGACTGACAGATGTCATTCTGGTGATTAAGTTATAAAGACTGGGACTTTCATCTCACTTGCATTCTCTCCTTGGCTCTTCTAACGCGTTTGCTCTGACTGAAAGGACCACCTGCAAGGAAATGAGAGAGGCTTCCAGCCAGAGCTAGCAGGGAGCTGAGGCCGCCAGTCCAATAGGCCATGAGGGACTGAATCTTGCCAACAACACCCGAGTGGGATTAGAACTGGATTCTGTCCCAGCTGAGCCTTGAGATGACTATAGCCTCAGCCAACACCTTGACTGCAGCCTCAGGAGAGACGCTAAAGCAGAGGACACAGCTAAGCCATGCTTGGAAGCTGCAAGATAAAGCAATGCTTATTGTTGTTTAAAGCCACTGTGTTTGGGGTAGTCTGTCAGGCTATAATAGAGAACTAGTACAGATTCACTCTAACAAATTGATTTTAAAACCCAGTATAAAATCTCATTCTTACAGATAAACTTTTAGCCACTGATAACATCTCATTTGCTCCACATTTTCCAATTCATTTTTCTAAGATAGAAGGTGAATTGATCCAGTACATCTAAATAGGGACCTAATAACAGGGCATTGAATAGTCATTGTCTGTCTTTGATTCAATCAGCTGTGGCCAGGGTGGGAAGGGTAGTTGGGATGTGGAGCTTTGTGGTTTGACCAAAAGTTGATGTTCTACAAAAGCGAGGGAGTTTCCCTGAGAAGAGTTGATGAGCCAATCCAGAAGTATCATTTATGTGCCCAACAGAGAGCCAGAATCACAGGACTATAAATATATCCAGCCTGAGGTGATATTTAACTAACCATACGATAAAGGCACCATGCTTTCCAAATGGTCCTGGCCAATCCGAATGGATGCCCATGCTATGGCTTCCTGGTATGTGCACATGATGATGAGTCCTGCTACAAGCCCCAAACACCTCCACACACATTTATTTCCTTCAAGTACTTAGACACCAAAGGAGCAGAAAACAGGCCTTTTCAACTTCAAAAGAAGAGGTAAATATTAAAATGCTTAGTTTCTCAGCCAGGGTCTTCCTTCTTCTCTCCTTATGGTGTCCTTGGCAGCTGTCAGAAATGCAATCCACAGTGATAGACTCAATATACGCAAAATTTCATTATGTAGCAAATATCAGTACTTTCTTCCTCTTGGAGACAGGGACAGGACTGTAGATTGTTCAGCAAACATTTACTTCCTCCCCCACTCCTATTTTCCTGGGAGGAATATATTTCCCTTCCCCTTTGATGCTGAGCTTGGTACTGTAACTTGCTTCGGCCTCACAGTAAGCAGGTGTATTGCCCTGTCCCTTGACTTGGGCTGGGCCATCCATGTGATTTGCTTTGGCCAATGGCAAGTTAGCCTAACACAGAAGACTTGAAACAGTGTTGTGTTTCACCATAGGAAAAACATGCCTTGGGTAACATCTTGTTTAAGGATGATAAGACAAATGGAGCCGACCTTGAGCTCACTTACAGCTTTGTGATGGTTACTTTTGTGTGTCAACTTGACTAGGCTAAGGGATGCCTATTCCTGGGAGGGGAAAAAGAATTATTCCTGGGTGTGTCTGTGAGGACGTTTCTGGGAAATGATCAGGGTTTGAGTCAGTAAACAGTAGAGAAGATCCACCCTACCAATGTGGGTGGGCATCACCAATCTGTTGAGGGCCTGATAGAACAAAAAAAAAAAGTGGAAGAAGAGTCAATTCGCTCCAGCTTCTCGAGCTGGGATATCCATCTTCTCTTTCCCTCGGTCAGTGGAGCTCCCAGTTCTCAGACCTTCGGACTCAGACTGAAGCAGACCACAGGCTTTCCCGGTTCTCCAGTGTGCAGACGGCGTATTATGGGACTTCCCAGCCTCCATAATGGCATGAATAAATTCCCATAATACTTCTTCTTTTATATTCCCAAATGACCCACATATATGTGAGAAATAAATTCTTTTTAAATGGGTTGCTTTATTTTATTTCTTTTTAATCCGTGCTTCTCCAGACAAGATTTTTATTCAACCTTTGCTAAGTGTATTCCTCCCGACTGTCACAAGGTTATTATTATCTTTTGGGGGCCAAGATGACGACGTATTTAACTGTGGCCTTGCAGCGTAGCAGAAAAACTCCTCACAGATAAACAGGAGGCTGTCACAAAGAAACCCCACGCCGGGCGCACAACACACGCCGAGCTTCAAGTAGCAGCTCCACAGATGCGCCCACAGAAGTTTAAGAGGCAGCTTAACAGAGGAACAAAGCTGCCGATCAGAGGGGATATAAAACAGTTAAACTTGCTTAAAGGCACAATGTGTCACCATCTAACGGTTACATGCATCCTAAGCCCCACCAAGGAGGCTGCTGCACGGGCGGTGCTCTTGGCTGTCGGCATGCCAGGAAGATTATAAAAACACCACGCTGTGATATGTTGCCCTCCTGCCTGAGAAGCTACTATTAAACCGAGTATTTACTGCACCTATTCAGACAGAAGCAGCAGTGCAGAGTGCTACCTGTCCTCCAGTTGGATAAATTAGTTGTGGGTGTCACAAGATTATAGCTGCCTATTGTTCTGTCTGTGGAAGGTGGGAAGAGATGAAATCCTCTGGTCTGCCCTTGTAATGTTTCATGTGCAATTCAGGATGCAGCCTCTTTTCTCTCCAAGTTAATGGCAAAACAAGATCTGGGCTGAGTATATTAGAGTTTGGGGCATAATTAAAAAGATAACACATGGCAAAGGGGGGGCGCATTTATTTATAGCAGGAGGGCACATAGGAAAGGAAAGGGAGGGCAAAGCGAGGAACCTGGGAAAATCAAATGCGCACGCCATGGAGGTGGGCTCCCCGCGCCGCTGTACAAACCGGTGCTGTCATCAGCACAGAAATGCTTGGTAGTCGGTGCAGAAATGATGCTCAATTTGCTCAACTCCTCTCAAAATATTTTTTATATAAATTGTTTTGCCCTCACATTTTCATGATATATGGAGCTATGAACTCTAAATTAGTGTTAACAGAAATTGACAAGCTCTGCATTAAAAAATATCAGCCAACCAGCCCTACAGGCTTAATTATGGAAGGAGAGCATGATGGGTGCAAAAATCCTGTTTTGAAATTTTACCACGTGCAATATAAATAAAAGATTACCTCATCCGCTAGTAACCTTCCAGATCAAAAGGAAAAGGGGAAAGTGACTCCATTGGCATTTATAATTTTTTATCTTGCCTGAGTGGTTTTGTTGTGTTTTGACAAATCCAAAATTCGTGATTTTTTTTTGTTTTTGTGCAGAAAGGGTAGTGGCCCTACTTTGTGCATCTCAGACAGAGGTTCAGGAAATCCTGAGAATTAAAATAACACCCACTTAAAACAGAGGCAGGTTTCCACATGTCAGATAAGGCCATGCAAATTTATTCTGTAGCAGGCATTTGTTTAGCACATACTATGTGTAAGCATTGTACAGCTGCTTTTTCCAAAGAGTCCTTTATAATGCCTCTAACAGAGTTTATATTCTTTGTATGTCCTGGATTTCATGCTTATTTTTTTCCTTTCCAAAACCCTACTGTAGTGGTTGTGGTTTCATGCTAGACTTTTTTGTGCTGTAATGTCATCAGTGCAAAAACCGGAAATGATCTTGGACCTCAGCCTTGATGCTCTGTCCCATTGCCTAAACGTCGCTCTCCCTATTGGTGCCATCAGAAATTGTTCTGTGCCTTACTCATTGTTTTGATCATTGCCTACTACCATATAATTAAGATGACCAGATGATCTGATTTACCCAGGACATCTTGACTTACTTCTGTTGTCCAGCAAAACTATTAACGACACTCAATAGTGTCTAAGTTTGGACAATAAATTATACTTTAGTCTATGTATGATGTGCTTTCATTCCTATTAAAGCTAGGAAATATTGAATGAGTGTCTGAGTAAATGAATATATGCAGTTGGAGATTATGAAAGAATTAAGGCCAGCTCTTTGAAATTTGCAGGCTCGCTTCGCCTCCTGGAAGATGCTACTACCTAAGGGAAAATTGACTTGAAAACCAAAAATGACATCTCTTTCAGAATAAAATGTCTTAATCTCCCACTATTGACATTTTGGGTCAGATAATTCTTTATTGTGAGAGGCTGTCCTGTGCATCCTAGGATGGTTAGAAGTGTCCCTGGCCTCCACCTACTCAAGGCCAAGAGCACTCCCTACCCCTTCTATGAGGACCAAAAATGTCTTCAGACATTGCCATACGTCCTCTGGAGGAGGGCAAATTGACCCCCAGTTGAGGATCACTAGGTTAGAGAATGGATATAAAAGATTTTCTAAAATTACTGAAGGCAAGGAAGGAAAGAAAGGCACACTGAAGCCTATGAAGCAACAGGGCCCGCTGCATATACCCAGTAGCATATACTTTTAAAGCCAAAAGTACAAAAATTCATTTCAAATTTTAAAATACATGTAGTATATGATACCCAGTGAGAACTCAAAGATGGTTCAAGTTCTGGGTTTATCGTGCATTGGAAGTTCATACGCAGCAATTCTTTCATAGGCGCTCTCAGCTGATATGCTCAGTCCAATCATGCTGCTTTGTGGCTTTGTATTTGTAGTGCCAACCTTATAAAATGACATGAAGTGTGTCTCTTCTGGAACGGACCGGAATGAGAACTGACGAGGGTGTAAAAATCACCCTCTTGCCCTCTCCGCTCCTCCCAAATTTCTCTCTCTCTCCCCTTCTCTCTTTGTATTTTCATATTTTGTTTCTTAAAAATCACTTGTATTTTCCATAAAATAAATGAAGGTGCAAAGATAGTAAAGCATATTTCCTTCTAAACAAGAAAAATGTTAAATTGTGCTGTCAAATGGATGTAACTACTTTAAATCTGTTGATATAAAAGGCTAAAATTAAATAGTTATGTGTCAACTATAGCTTCATAAATAGAAATAAGCAAACTTTTCCCCACCTTTCCGAAAAACTCTGGAATTAAAAAGGTGTATATTTTAAAGAAGTTTATCTGTTCAAAAAAAATTCTATTGCTTCAAATAATACTGCAGATACTGCATGATCTTTTCAAGTTTATATTAACCCCAGACAGATGTATATAAAAGTTTAACTGGATTTTTCCTTTTAAATCTAGAAAATAAGGGGTGGGCAAAAGTAGCTTTACAGCTGTAATACAAGTAAAATAATAATTAAGTAGTAATATAAGTTCTGTGTTTCGTGTACTCACCACTATAAACCTACTTTCACCTGCCCCTGCATTTTCAAATTTACATGAGGCTTTAGAGTTTTAGCTGTCAAAATTATCTTTAATTACTTCATATATGGCAGCAACAATTCACACTGAGAATGCTTGGCCAAATGCTCCTTCCTAATGAAAACATATTCAGTTATAGTGTACATATTCAGTCTAATCTTTGAACAAAATGTTGAATAAACCACCTCACAGTGAATGTTTTCACTTCATTTCCTCTTGTGACTTCCTGGGGAAAATAACAGATTAAGCAATAGCTTTATTCACATACTGTGGCCACTCAGTTCCTAATGATATAGAAGAATTAGTAGCTTCTTAGCAAAAATGTATTTAGCATATGCAAATTGTATCTAGTTCTGCCACCGTGGAGTGTTGTGGACATAGGTGTGAAGAGAGCATGGCCTGTGCTCTCCCAAAGTTTACCTGTCTGAAAACAAAAAAGGATTCATGCCACATATGCCACTTAAAATTTTCTAGTGGCTCCATTAAAAAAGTAAAAATTACATCCCAAATACCTACTTTATCCTTTATTTCCCCTTACATTTTCTTAAATTGAAAAAAGTAAGTGAAATTGATTTTCATATATATTTTATGTAAGCCGATATCTGAGTGGGGACCCCCCAAAAACTGGAATTATCTTCTGGAGGACAGGCCTCTTGTAGTACAGGCTTCCCCCGCTAGATGAGTGTTCTAGGAACCAATCTGTATCACTGTACTAGCTGGCATTGTTGTGAGAGGCTACGTCCAGCTTCGGTGAATTTTTCTGAACTCTCTTTGAACTGGTTTGCCCATCTCATGATGGGTGATTTACAAGCGCACCTGCCGCACCATGCTGAGTGTTCAGCAGTTTTTGACCAACAATGGCACAACCCTGTGCGCCACCCTCCCTATTCATCTGATCTTGCCCGAGGAACTTTATTTTGTTTCCCCAGCTGAAAATAGTCCTCAAAAAGAAACATTTTGCCAATGTGGAAGAAGTGAAACAAACAATTGCAGAAGCACTAGAAGGCATCAAAATCAGCAAGTTCAAAAACTGTTTTGAGCAGTGGACAAAAACATCTCAATAGGTGTATTGCATCAGATGGAAAGTACTTTAAAAGTAACTGAAGTTTAAACATATAAGAATAAACACAATTTTTTATACATAAATTCCTGGTTTGGGGGGTCCTCACTTGTATACAAAATATGTAACTGTTATCAAAATTATTAATAGGATGTTTTTACATTCTTTTTTTCTAGTTCTAAGTCATCAACACTCAGTGACTATTTTACACTTTTGACACACCTCAACCTGGGTTACTACATTTCAAGTGCTCAATAATGGCATGTGGCTAGTAGCTGCTAACCTGAACAGTGCAGACCTAGAGCAGTGGTCTCCAAAGTGTGATGCCCTTGAGAGTTCACTGGGGTTTGAGAAGAAAATCTTAAAATACCTGTATGCACCTACTTTTATTCCATCATTTAAAAATCTAAAAGTCTTTTCTAACAAATTCTATTAAAGAAAATACAGTCACACTTGGGAATATCCAGTGGAGAGGAAGCAGGGCAGAGGAGGGAGGGCGAAGTGATTTCCTCGTTGCATTTGACATTTACCGTGAAGTTGCAACCTCTTCTCTATAATCTATAAATTAAAGTCTAAAGTTCAACTTCCAGAGGAGTAACCACCATAAATCCACTAGTATTATTTAAAAATACTAAAGAAAAGGCTATCCTTGCCTTCTTCTTTCTCAAAGACTCAGAAGTGAAAAGTTATTTTTTGTAAAAAGCAGCAGATATCTGTTATATAAAATTTGACACATATAGAAAATGTTCAAATATTGCCCTGGCTGGTGTGGCTCAGTGGATTGAGTGCCAGCCTGAGAACCCAAAAGTCACTGGTTCAATTCCCGGTCAGGGCACATGCCCGGGTTGCTGGCCAGGTCCCTGGTTTGGGGTGCAGAGACAACCGATCAATGTTTCTCTCCCTCTGTTTCTCCCTCCCTTCCCCTCTCTCTACAAATAAATGAGTAAAGAATTCTTTAAAAAAAGAAAATGTTCAAGTATAAAAGTTAGACATGGATAAACAACTTCTTTCACCCTTATCCTTCCGACTTATGTTATTTCTATCATATCTGCCTTTTTAGCGCACATATTTACTTTCTGCCCTCTGACCCAAACCACACACCTACTTTAGCCTTAGTGCGAATAAATCATGTTTATGTTGGTCCCTTTTCTCTCCTACCATTACTGGCTAAAGTTGGTACTCTAGGCCATTCCCCAAGAAGGTCTTATGGGGGAGATGTTCTTTGAAATCTTGCCTGTTCAAGGTACTTGCCTGTTGTCCTTATACCCAAATAACATCTTTAGATTACACATTCCTTCCTTGAGGATATTGTAGGTGTTACTCCTCTGACTCAGAGGTCAGTCTAGCACTGATGGCAGCTGCAGAGAAGTCGGAGACCGGCACACCCTTTTTCCTTTTGCACCTGGCTCTTTGCCTAGCTGCCCGCAGAATGTTGTTGTATGGTCTTCAAGCCCAATAACTTCACTGGGATATGTGTCAGTGTTGGCTCTTGAGTCAGTTTTCCCTGGAATAAAAGGTATGTCCTTTCTTACATAGACATGAATTTCTCTTATTTCAGGTAAGTTTTCTCGAATTGTATCTTGGGTATTTTGTTAGGATTCAATATTTTCGTCAGCACCCCTAAGCATGCATATGTTGAATCTCTTTTGCCTGTCCTCCACATATTTTTTTCTTTTAACCTCATTTTTTTCATTTTTGTGTCATTTGTCTTCCTTCTACTCTACCTCCCATCTGTACCCTCTGTTCTCCAGTGGGTTTTTGCAGCATCTAGTCCCCCTGGTGCTTCATCCAATTTCACTTTAACTTCTACGATGGTGTTATTTCTCCCTTTAACCACTTTCCTAAGGTTGAATCACAGCTCCCCTGCTCCTCGGTGGCCCCATGATCTCTTCTCTGCGCTCCTGTGTCTCTGATTTGTGTTTTTCCCTCTTCAATCAATTGCTTCACCCAAGATTTTTTAATTTTTTGGCAAAAGCTTCGGTCATGATTATCATGTACCATGTGGTAAACTTTTGGGTGCTTATCTGCCATTTGTATTCTTTTCCTGTGCTCCTCATGATCCTCTCGTTGTTTCTATTTGAATTTTTATCTTTGCAATATGAATTTTTCCTCAAGCAGATATTTGCAAAAGTTTACATTGGGGAAGGGTCAAAGCCAACTGAAACTTTTCTTGTGTTGCAGAGTTTTGTGTGTGAGTTTGTTCTTAAGTCAATGGGATTTTAGCAGCAGGGAGGTTTTTCCAAAGCAAAGCTACTCTTCTCTTCCTCCGGCAGAGATAGACTTCTTGTTATAGATTGTGACTTGCTCTGTGATTTCTCTTTCATCCTCACTTTTTCTTCTTGGAATTAAACCAGGTACAAGGGTGCTCCTCCTGCCAGCATAGGTCTCTCTTTCTGCTGTTACATGCAAGGTGTTAGGTTTTGCACCTCAGGGTAAACCTCCACCTTTGAAAAGCATGTTTTGTCTTTTGTAAGACCTGTGTGTGCTATCGTGTCCTCTCTCTTCATGCATTCCTGAATAATCTCCACTACTTTTGGCAACCCTTCCACTTACTTCATAGTGCGGGGTTCTAGCTGTGTCTTGGTTCTGTCAGATATGGAAATTGTCTTTTCTCGTTTTCCTTGTTATTTTTGAGTTGTTTTCAGGAAGAGAAGAAAAAAGTGCTTTTTGGCACCATACACAAACCCAAAGTTTCTTCCATCCTTTTAAATTTATTATAATTTGCATATGTTTTTAATGTTCACAGTATTTTAAAACATGTATAAAATTTATATGTAAATATGCTATACATATATATAAACTTGTAATATGTAAATATAATAGGTTGCATGTTCTCTCCAAAATTTTATTTATTCAATAACTGATGCAAAAAAGCTTAGAGAATACCGAAGTCAAGAAAATCATGTGAATTAAATGCTATTGTCAAGGTAGATACCTCAAGCTATTGGTCCAGAGAGAAGTAACTTCTCTTCTTTTTAAAAAAAAAATAATTTATTTACTCTTACAGAGAGAGGAAGGGAAGGAGAAAGAGAGAGAAACATCAGTGTGTGGTTGCCTCTCACATGCCCCCTACTGGGGACCTGGCCCACAACCCAGGCATGTGCCCTGACTGGGAATCGAACCAACAACCCTTTGATTCACAGGCCCATGCTCAATCCACTGAGCTATACCAGTCAGAGTATCTTCTAGTAAACCTAGATAGACACTACACACTATGTGAGCAGTACACAGTGAGGAAAAAAAATGGTTTGAGGAGTACTAGCTAAGGGAAATATAATAATAATAATACTTTTGATAGTTTTGCAGTTTGATTTTCCAAAGCACTTTCATATACACTATTTCATTTGATCCTCCAAATGACCCATGGGAAGGGATACTGTTATTTCCTCTTTGCAAATGTGGAAAATGAGGCCCACGGAGCTTAAGCAACTGAAGGCCACACAGCTGAATGTCAAGCCCTGGTCACTGCAGTCCTCAACTGCTGCCTGGGATTTAGGGGGTGAAAATGTCCCTTGGTGGGACATGGGCCCACACCAAAGAGAGTGCTATAGTTTATGTAGCGTCCAGGTCACAGAACTTTCCTAATCAAAGCACTTTACTCCTGATTTTTTTTTAATGAGACGAAATCAGAGAGAGATGTTTGTTTTTTCGAATACTTGAGGTAATCGTTTCAAAATCTCTTGGAATGATTCCACAACACAAAAAGAGGAGATATAGTCATTCCTCGTTTTATTTCACCAATATATGTGCTCCAGGGAGGTAACTGAACCCCAAAAGGATTTCAGAATGAGGGTTGGAAAGTGGTCCAATACTCTTTGTTATCTTACACATTTTATTTTCAACTTACTCAGTGTTCAGATGACCAGTAGCTTGGTATCAAGTCAATTACTATTTGAGAGTACATCACATAACCATCAGTTAAAATGACAAAGAGCTTCACTCTTTCGAAATAAACTGCTTCTTCCATAATTTATTCTGATGCTTCATGGCCAGGCGCTATGCAATCAAATAACTGAACCTTCTATCACTTCCAAACGTAAATGCGGCTTAGTCACAGCCAAGTATGTAGTGTTTGATTGATTTATTAGTGCAGTCAATGCGTGTGTCAGCAAGACAACTGTGACTAGATCAGCTGTGTTCAAAGATTTCAAAAGACATATAAACAACTTTTTGAGTTAAGCATCATCTAAAAACTACAACCAATTGCTATTACAAAGTTGTGCCATGCAGAACTATTTGGATACGATCGCCTTCAATATAATTAAAAGAAATATCACAGATATCTGAGACATTTTTCTAATGAACATTTTTATTTTTTTAAAGATTTTTTAATTTATTTATCTTTAGAGGGGAAGGGGAGGAGAGAGGGAGAGAAATATCAATGTATGGTTGCCTCTCGTGCGTCCCCTGCTGGGAACTGGCCTGCAACCCAGGCATGTGCCCTGACTGGGAATCGAACTGTGGTTGTTTGGTTTGCAGGCCCGCGCTCCATCTATGGAGCTACACAAGCCAGGGCCTAATGAATATTTTTAAAACATTATTGAAATTTTGAGAAATCTTGGTTTTCTAAATAAATTACAGGCTTTGGAATACTTGGCAATCTCTCCTCAACAAGTATTCTTATCTAGAAAGTCACTGTTAAAAATAGCAAAGCTACAAAAAGAAATGGAGAAGAAAAGGGAGGAAGAGATGGAGGGAGGAAGGAAGGTTTCATTGGTAAATATGTATATATTTAGGTGTTTAGAATTTCACATAAAACTAAAAGTTGAGTTTTTTCTTACTATAAAATTACACCTAGCTTTCTCCACCTAATTCTACAGGCCCTGAAATGGCTAATTAAAACTCACTGTATTGCTTAGTTAATTCACTTGGCAGTTACACCTACGGGATATTTTGGCAGTTAATTATATACATCGACAACTTTTATATGTTGGATATAAATTTATAGTGATACAACTAAAAAATCCCACCCCAGCAGTCAAATTTTTGTTCACACAAAGGCCCAGATTAATCTTAATCAGTAGGAAGAAATGTAATTGAGGTAGTTTGATAAGTGATTATTTCCACAATGCTTCAAAGAGCTTGTCATTCTTATGAATTATTTTTCTGCTGCAGTGCAATCTGCAAAAAAGATGTGTATAGTATTTCTAAGGAGCACACATTGGTAAATAAATAGAACCCCCCCCACGCACGCGCGCACACACACACACACACACACACACACACACACTTTTTAAAGTTAAATTTCTAATCACCTTCAGGCTCTTAATGAATGACCGTTCCGAGCCCAAGAACTTGCTTGGTTAAATATGTGATAGAAACTCAAACTGAAAGAAATTGTATTATAATTGGGAGCCGAAACTGAAGATAAAAACAAATCAGAGAAGTAAGACAGAATGTTTTGTGTACCAGAACACATGGAACTCTGGGGCAAAGCACTGCGAGTTCTTGGGCTTCTAGAGGAAGGGGCTGTGGGGACTGGAGGATGGAGACGTGGGAGCGGTGAGACACACGGAAACACGCGGTGTGGAGAGAGCGCCCTGACATCCGCCGCTCAGGGGTGGGACACCAAGCGAGCAAGGTCTCCACATGCTGGGGAGGCGAACGACTTCACTAGGAATGTGATGTCTGAGATGAGTTTTAAAAGACAGAGTTTGTCGAGAGGAAAACAGGAGAGCAGAGTGAACAAGTCAAAGACAGAAAACATTTTAAAGTGCTGAGTTTAGGCTTTTCCTGTTAGTTATCGGGGCCCTGAGACAGGAGAAGGACACAGTCAGAGCTGGTATTCTGAAAGCCCCTCCGCCTGGAGCCCAGACGCCGATTATATTACAGACTTGAGTGGCGTCACCCATGGTGGGACTTGACCTGAAGGATTTGCGGTGGAGGGGATCATCTGGAGGGTATTGAACAATTATTTTTGGAAGGCATAAACCAGGAGAGATTAAAAGTGGTTACTCCATTCAGAATTATAGAAGGTTACTTCCTGCCACCCTCTACTTTGTGGGTTCTGAGGTCTCCGCGCCAAATTGACAAATACTTACACAGCTAGACTGTGTTCTGTCCTGGGACAATTCCATGGAGAGCAGAAGCTGCCTGCACCAATGAGCACCCTGCAACATGCAAAGCAGTCGTCTATGTAGACAGTGTGGGAGAGAAGAAAAAAATGACTTTGTTTTCTATTACCCAGTGAGTTCCATCCATCCACCCCTTGCCAGTGAATTAAGTGTGAATAAATAAATACAACCAAGTTCACTGTAACCCTTAGTGCCTTCCATTAATCAGAGAAATAAGGAGTCTTTTCTGGGGTCTTCGCTGATGCTATAGAAAGAAAAATGGTGACATGAGGTCAGTTTAGCTCCAGCCCTATGACACTTTGTCAATATGATATTGGCAATACAGTTATGGTGAAAAATAAGGGCATTATTTAGTTGTTAGGAGTTAGTAAATAGATTATTTATTATGTTGTCCGTCATCAATCAGAACCCTAAACCAGTGAGACACCAGCTGCCTGAATAATTTTTCTGCAAATGCCTGAAACAGTTTGCTTGGCTCCTTCCCTCCTCTCTCTCCCTCTCTCCCTCCCTCTCCACCTTTCTCCCTCCGCGCACACGTGCGTGAGTGTATGTGTGTGTGTGAGTGAGAGAGAATGTGATAATATTTAAGGTTGATGAATGTGGGAATTTATTAAGAGGAAATGAAAACTGATAGGTATTTAACGTTTAATGTGAAATAATCTACTGTAACATAAAAAACTCAAAATAATACTAACTCTTTTAATTGTCCAAGGTAATTAAACTGACACTGTGATAATTAAAAAGATAGGTGATAGTAAGTTATTGACACAAGCTCTTTAAATAAAGTCTGCTAATTTTAAAATAAATTTATCTTAAATTGAGTGCTGGCTTCTCTCTCATCTTTTCTTTTTAATGGCAGCATCAAAATCTGTTTTTCTCAGTTTTTATCAGTTAAAACCAAAGTAACTGAATCAGCATGTGTTAATAAAAATACCTAGTAATAAAAATTTCTGGTAATAAAATCTTCACTCTTGCTAGAAGGAAAAGATCATTTACTACAGAGTGAAAGAATTGTAGGTTAGCTATTTAGGAAATGTGTGTGTTCATTCACTTCACATCACATACCAATAAATTCTGGATTAACTCAAGTTAAAAATTTAAAGTGAACAGACAATTTTTTAAATATTGAAGTGAATATATGTCAAATCTCTTGAAGAAAAAGAAAATGTGTAGACTTGAAATTCCATAACCATATCATAATCTTCCACTCTCAATCTGTCCTAGTCTGGTTTTGCTATAAAGCTTTATAGGCCTTGTAAAATTAGTTGGGAAATTGTTTCCTCTTTCTATATTTTTCTAGAGAACTTTGTTTAATATCAGATTGGTCTATTAGAACTCAACTGGTGTTTTCTTTATGGGAAGGACTAAAAACACTGTTGTGATTTATAATTAATGGACAATTCGAGCTTTCTGTTTCTTATTGAGTCAGTTTTGCTAAGTTATATTTTTCCAGGAATTTGTCCATCACCTTAAATCAATTGACATAAAATCGTTCATAGTATTTCTTAGTTATATTTTTAAATTTTGGCTATATGTATATTTGTTTCCACTTTCTCCTTTATAATACTCATTTCTATTCTATCTTCTTGATCAATGTTACCAAAATTTTCTCTATTTGATTAGTCTTTTAAAATAAGCACCTTTTGGCTCTTTTATTCTGTATTTTTTCAATTTGTTACTGTTTTGATCTGTATTATCTCCTTCTGTATACATTTTTCTAGTTTATTCTATATCACTTCTTAAAACTTTTTCATAGAACACCATTTATTAATTTTTATCTTTTATTCTTTTGTAATGTAAGCAATTGAGTCTATAAAATAGCACTTTCATGACTCCTACTGAGAGTTTAGATTGTATAATTTTTATAATTCATTGAATAGACATTTTTAAATATACATAATATCACCTTTGACCCAGGGGATGTCACCAGCCAGGCCTCTTCAACCCCCTTGAAAATGTAGGCACCTTCCCCCAACCCGTGTGGGGGCTGGGGCAGAAGTGGAAGTAGCATGTCTACATGTTCATGTCTGAAAGCTGAAAAATTACAGATCAAGCCTAAAACTAAAACATAAAATGTGTTCCATCCCCTAACTTGAAAAATACCTCCTCACCTACAAATTAGAAAGTTATATGAAAACTATAGCTTTTACATGACTGAAAGTTGCCAAAATACTGAAAATAACTGAAGTTGATTATTATTGCACTTGTCTGGGTGTCCCTTTGGTAGCTTAGTAAGGTTTTGCTGACAAATTAGGTAAGGACTGACATAAATTCCAAATTGTTACATGCTATTTTATAAAATTTATTTTGCCTGCCTTTATTTCAGAAAACCACTTGTTATCCTGCAATCAAGGTGTTTACATAATTTGTTTTCTATTAACATTTATGTCCAAAAGATAAAAAAATAAATTACAATTGCATTCAAAGTATACACATAAATATTTGCTTATCAAAAGGGTATACTTAATTGGTTTATTTCAAGGAATTGAAACTAACTTAATTTAAATTTTTAAAAAATATTGTATCTTTGTATGATATAAAATTATTTGTAATTCTGGTGCTCAATATCTCTGTAGTTTCCAATGTAAAGAATCAGCTGGTACCACACTTCACATATGGCCTATTAAACCTGCAGACCTGTGATTGTAAGGGCACAGTAGATTGTTTAAGTTGGAAAATTTTCTTTGCAGCCATGTGCATATGTTGCAAATATTGTGAAAATTTGTGAGTGCCTCGAGACCACAAATTAGACACAAAGAGAAGAAAAAATAAGAGGGTACTTGAGACTACTGTGCAATACTTCATTGTGTGACAATGTACATAGCATTTACTCTGAAGGAAAGGATTTCACAAGTTGATTGGTTTATCTTTTAGGTTGCTACCCTCAAATCGCCCCTACCTTCTGAAGGAGTATCCATCTTGAAAATCTCAAACCCCACCACCTCTAGACTTTATCACCCTTTCTTTAGATGCGTAAGTGCTTGCTTTACTGGGGTCTTAGTGGAGTTAGTCATGTAAGTGATTGTGTGGGTACCACAGTGCTGTGCCAATGCTGAGCTCATGTCTTTAATATGTGTGTGTAGGTATATTGTGTGTTTATTTATGACATGAGGGCCTTCACTAAAGCATGGGCCAAGGCAGGGGCCTCTCTTGCCCTGGTCTAACAGTGGAACGAGCCAGTGCTCCCATCCCTGCTGGCCCCAGGCTAGATAGCCACGTATGATGGGCAGAGTTGGGGTAGCCATGTTCCTCCTTGCTCCTGTGGCTTTATCCAACCCCACCTCACACTTTTATTGCTTTTTCTATAAGAAAGACAGGGATATTTAACAATATCCTCTACCTCTTACAAAACTAGCAATATATCCAAGAGTGTGTCCTTCCTAAGGTTTAATTCTAGAACCCATGCACTGTTCTGCACTCAAAGGGTTCCTCAGAGGACGTAGTTGGCCATAATGCCAGAAGCAGAAGTCCCTCCCTACTCAATGTATTGAACTTTTTTATGTTGTCATATCCTCATATAGACTGCAAGCTCTTGGAGGGGTTGTGTATCCTTTACGTATAAACCCCCCACCAGTGCCTGACACTTCATACATACTTAATGTATTTATTGAAATAAAATGACCAAGGAAATCACAAAAAAGGACAGATATGATTTCATAAAAATAAAATGTTCTCTAAGTCAAAAAAATTCCTGATTGCCCTAGGAAAATATCGGGGCAAACATTGCAGAGAGCTGTCATCTTTAGTGCGTAAAGAGTTCACACAAATAGATGAGAAGGAAATACAATCATTGTAGGAAAATGGACAAAGCACCTAAAAGACAATTCTGCAAAACTAATACAATAATTTGAAACCAATTGGGCAGCCAGAAGCCCCAAAATACTCAGTTTATCTGACCTAATAATTCCACAGCTAAAGAAAATTATAAATTTTCAAGGAGAAAGTTTTATCTAGCTCAAGCGTGGCAAGGCCTTTCTTTTTCTGTCTCTCAGGATGCTCTTTGGCACCCCTGCTGGGGGCTAGACCGGGAGAAGCGAGGACTCAGAATGCAGACAGTCGACCAGAGGACTCAGAATGCAGTCGACCAGATGGCTACTAGCGCATCACAGAGCGCCAGGCATTCGCCACCCACTGAGCTGCACACTGCCCACTGGGCGTGAGTAACCCTGTGTCCCTGCAGCAGCGTCCACACAGAAGGAGATTCTCAGATATCACACAGGTCAGAATGCAAAAGGCCTTCATTCTAGTCACATGCAAATGAAAAGTTCTGCCCAACAACACTGAATGGCAGCATTACAACTCAGAAATAGTTCCTCCGGTAGAGTGTTGGCTCCAAGTGGCCTTGAACCCCTTGGAAATGGGGGGATTCAATTTCAGTGGAATGGTCATAGTGCTTATTAGCAGAAGGGTCATAATATCTCAGTTTACCCAGCCAGCTGCCCAGGCCACTTGATGGAACAAAAGCTCTCGACCCAGGTAGCCCCTCTTTGGTGATAATGAATACAAATGATTTTCCTTGGACCCATGGTAACACAGAACCTAGAAACTGACAGTGTGTCTTTAGCTGTCTATCAAGAAGCACAGATACACCAAACTGCCACCTGCTATTAAGAGAGCTTTTTACCACTAGGCCACTTGTCATTTCTCTGCAGAATGCACTCAGCTGGATCAGCCTGTAATGTGATTTCAGCTCCACAACGGAACTAAATACCAGAGGAGGAGGGCACTTGGAGCAGAAGAGAAAGGAAACGAAATAGCTATCATTACCTCCCTAAACTTCAACAACTGTGAAAGAGCCCTCTTTCCAAGGAGTCCAGATCCCCAATTTCAGAGGGTGTAACGGCAGCCAGCTTTGCAGAGCAGAGGCAGAAACACTTGCCTGCTGATGAAATTTCTGGCCTCTCCCACTGAACAGGTGGCGATGATCCTCCAGCATCAGCCCCAGCCCAAGGTTTGGGACCCTGACCTCAAAGTCCATTTGTTCCTAAAGCAGTGGCTTGTAGACCCCATTTAGAATCTTACTGAAAATTAATAATAATGATAGACTCCCATTCACAAGAAATGTGCACATGCATGTGCTATTTTGTGTACCAGTGGAGCAAAAAGGGCCCTGGAAGCCTATTGAAGAGCCCCTTAAACTATCAGCTACTTCTCTCTACACTGAGACCACCACCCCACTTCCTGTGTCTGTCACAGGCCTCCTTCCTGGAGCGTGGGGCTCTGTTCTGCAGAACTAGGGAGCAGCATTACAAGCTTTCCCAGCACAGAGCTCCAGAAGGCGACATGGACTTCATTTCAGGTGACCCGTGGCTAAAAATTCCACATCACTCTGTCCATAAATGTATGTGACAAAGAATCTTTCCTCCGGAGAGACCTTTCCCAGTCTGACCTCTTGTTCAATGGATTTACATGTAGATCTCAAACAATGTTGAAAAGCAGTTTGGTGCTCAGGAAAAACAAAACCATTTCTGGTAAGAGAATTAAGAGCGAAATTACATAAGGCTTTTAAAAAAATTGGTATTCAAACTGCATTTTTCAACTAAGAGTCATAAAATCATTTCCTTGGCCAGAAGTATCATTATCCTCATTTCACAGGTGGAAAACCGGGAATTACGGGGAGGTTAATGGCTGTCTCTAAAAGCCCACAGCACGCCCTCATCAGAAGGAGCTGGAAATACAGGTGTAGTCGAGGGCTCATACTGTTCTGTGATAACCCAAACTTTATGAACAAGTTTGGCTTGGCCCTAATTGGCATTCAATTTTAAAAAATGTCTTTCATTAAAAAATATAATTTGAAGAACTGGGTAATTGACTCACATTTGATTAAGGCAGAGTCTATTGGATTAACATGATTAATAGATAAAATTATAATCAAACAGAAAGCAGTACAAAAGGTGACAAAGTCATGGATCACATTAAGATACTAAATTTTTAAAAGACAGATATGCTGAAGTTGTTTTTTCATTAGTAATATTCATTTCACAGTGGATCTCACACTGTTCAGCCATTGCTAGCGGTGTAATTAGAATGAAGTTTGTGTTGCGGATTAAAAGAAGAAGTACTTGGGAAGTCTTTTGATTTCACAGTAAGGAGAACCCTTCCCGTCCTCTTTCTGCTTCTCCCCAAATCATTTGTTTCGATGGTGATCTCTCAAACTGGTAATGAAGTCAGCCACTCCAGTGGTTATCCTACTAAGAACTACATGTAGCTAATGCCACACCAAGCTCCAAAGTCCCTTTCAGGAACTGTGGTGTCCACTAGCCTGCACTGTGCTAACATACGTCAGTTTTTTCTATAGACGCAAAATCGTAACCCCAATAGTTAATTGATATGAAACTACTCAGGCATCAGCTACTTCCAGACTGCCAGGCCAGGAAGCATTTCAATAAAATGGAAAACGAATGCTTGGGTTTTTTCTTTGTCAACTCAGTCTTAAATTTTTTCGCCCAAGAAGTGGAAGCTGCTGCAGCGTAAGTGGAGGAGGACGCGTTAGTATCTTCTGCCTGCCAAGACTTTCTCTGCTTCGCTCTGACTGAGTGGTCGCAGCCTTTTTCCCACACCTTCCACGAATGCATCATCTGGGAGGAGGGAAGGAATTGGGGAAGGTTTCAACCATTCCTTAGTCTTCATCAATGTCCCAGAAGCCAAATCACACGACAGGCAATATAAAAAGGAAACTGGCTTTCCATGGGAACATACCTCCGGGGTCGTCTCCTAGCCACCGCCCCACCCCAACTTGAGCAGGAGCTTCCTGTGTAGAAAACCTGGACCCACCAGCGCAGTGCCGCTCTCTCCATGCTGTGTCTTCCGGACCCAAGCTCCGGGGGCAGGAAATGACGAAGGCCCTGGGATTTGAAGATGGCATTAGAACAATGAGTTCTCTTTCTTTGCCCATAATAACGACAAAATGTTAAAGGATTGATGATATTTCCTGTTGCAAGGGTTTGCGGAATGAAGAATCTCATCTGCAACATGCTTGCATATATATTGGGAAAGAGTGTGGTAGTGTCTATGAAATATTAATAAAACAGGCATCCCCTCTGATCAAGCCATCCCATGTGCCCCTGGCACCATGCTATGGATTCAAGGCTGTTTGTTAAGCACTTTTTGTGTGTCAAAATACTGGAAACAGCCTAATTATTCGTAAGTTGGAAAATGATTAAAGAAGTCACGCATAGCATATGGTAGAATACTCACAGATCACTTTTTTAAAAAGTGAATCCAACCAACATGTCAAGGAAAGTTTTCCATACTAAAGTGACAGAAGCAAATGGTATGAATACATGTATTTATATAATAGGACCCATTTATATATTTTTAAACATTACATGTGTTGTCTACATTGCTAAATGGATAGAAAAAGACAAGAATGGATGGATCCCCAACTGTTAACAGAATTAATCTCTAGAGAGGGGAAATGAGCTTGGAGGTAGAGAGAGGAGGAGATAAAGGAGAAATTTTACCTTCTACTCAATATACTTCAGTTATTTATTCTAATAAGCATGTGGTACTTCTATCACGACAAAATAAGAGAAGGAATTACTGATGTTTCCTCACCAGGCACCAGGTAGTCGACTGCAGTGAAGCAGAAATCCCACAAGACCCATTCAAGCAGGACAAGTGCCTGCAATGCCCTAACGCCCAGTCTTCTGGTTTGTAAGAGGAGGGCAACAAGGCCTGCCTCCCAGGACTGTTGTAAAGGGCCCTGGATGAGCTGCTTAGACAAGCTCTGTTCACCGTTAAACACATGTGATTGTGGAATATTAAGTAGGAACTATTTCAAAGTCAAGGAGGTGAATAAGATAACCTTGGGTAGGACTACATTACCCTGACTTTGGGAACCAGCCAGCTAAATTGTGAAGGTTTTGGAATAATCAAAGGAATCAAAGCCAGTGTGGTTGGGCATGGAGTCTGCCCTGAAGGGGATGGATGCTTCAAGTTGTAATAGTTTTTGGAAGAGGTTTACCCTGGGGCAGGAAAAGAGCAATGAGGAGAAACATTCTCCTCTTTCTGAGTAGTTTGGAACAGATCCAAGGTGTTGAGAAACCTGAAAGGAGCCCCATTAGAGGGTAAGCTTCCCCCAGCCACATGCAGCTGGGAATGAGCCCCGCATAACACCCTAAAGCAGGTTGAAAAGTGACTTTCTGGGTAAATTTCTTATTCTGCTACAGCTGAATCTTCAAATAAATTCTCATTAAAATTTGGAACCTGATCTCAATTACACAATTGAGAAACACTGGACAAATACTAAACACTAAATACTGGAGAAATAGCAAAGGGCCTGGTAAGCTGCTCTGTGCCTAAGATTCATCTCCTGAAATGCAGGTGTTCAGGGGACCAAAGGCACCTGAATCCACCCGCCACCATGTTCATTCTTTTGGGCCCTTTACTTATGGCTGAATTAGAGAATAGACTTGCCAATTTGGGGGCAGGCTGATCGTCTCATCCCCCTCCATCTCAGGGGACCACTAGGAAGTTCTCTGGCTCAGACGCTTTCTACCCCCGATTTGGTTCTCTGTGAAGCTGCTTGCATTGTCTCGATATTTACATTCTATCTGTCAAGGCACATGCTGTCTGTTTAGACACAGGCGTCCTTTTGGTGATCTTTTACCTTTATTGCTTCTGCATACTCCACAGTGTTGTCGATTGCCCCTAAGGACCTAAACCCCAGGAAGAGTCAGACTCAATGGAGCGGTTATGCAGTGTGCAGATTGCTCCTTGGAGGCCAGACTTTTAGAAACAAATGTATTAATTTAAGTAGAAAATGCCTGGCAAGATATATTTATGGGCAGAACCTGATGGTGCTAAATGTTAAGATGTGGGAAAATACAGAAAGAATATTCTCCATATTTTCATTCTAGAGCCCAGAATCATACATTTTATCATAGTTGATCTCTTCATTTTAATTTTCATAAGCTGCCTTAATCCTCTCTAGAACCATCAGGGGTGGGGGAGGCACAAATCAGCAAATACATGTATACCTAAGCAAATAGTGTTTAATGGGCACTCACTGTGTGCCAAGTAATGTGCTGAGCACTTTTCCCTTAACGGTTTCCTTTAATCCTCACGGTCTATTCATCATCAATTCTATGCCAGGCAGGTACAGCAGGAATGCCTGAGATCACCATTAATGTTGAGGGATTCACAATCTTTTGTAAACAGTAACATTTAGACAATTCAAAGAGGTAACTTCTCAAGATAGGGATGAATTTTCCTAAATGCCAAATTTAAGAATGTTACCTTTGGCCAGAACATTATATTTCCATTGTCCCCTCAAACTGTCAGTTCCATGGTCTAAGAGACATCAGGAGTTCCAATTGCTTCTTTTGGGGCAGGATTTGGCATCTAATATCAAGGCCCTCACTATTATTAAGCTCTCCTTAACTTAATTGATAAGGGTCTAGAGAACCAGGGCCTGTTATGTGCTGAGGTGGAGGAAGAGGTAGGACAGGTTAGGAGGACGATTCCCCGTAAATGTAAGGACCTTCCAACACGAGGGGAAGCCTGATACGAGAAGAACCTGGTTGTAAGAAGGAGGTTTGTTTTACAAAGGTGCTTATACTCATTTCATGTGACTGCCCCGAAGGGACGGTTGCCCTCATGTCTGCTCTGGAGTATAGAAGAAGAGACATTTCTATTTATTAGATTTAGGTAGATTTTAGGGGACTGGGCAGGTTGGTTGGTGTTTTAAAGGAATGAAGTCAAGTGCAAACAACTTTAAAACATTGCTGCTACCTCCGTGCATCTAACTGAGTTACTCGTGGGTCGTCAGGTCCTAGAATATAATGATTTGTCAGCACAGGACACAGAGTGGACCAATTTAATGCGTGCTGCAGGGGTTAGAATTTCTGCCTTTGATCAGTTTTTTTTTTTTAGACCAGTAAAATTTAGAGGTAGATAAAAATATCAAGTAATTGGTGAGAAATTAGATAGTTTGTGGCTAATTGGCAGAAGCATAGATTACATTGTTATTTGGACTTTATTCACTTAATGGAAGAGTTTTGAGGTTTTTGGGAAGAACACGTGAATGTCGATACCATGCATGCAGCCCGCCCTATACTGTGCGGACATCTGCCACCTGTTGTCCCCAGCACACTCTCCTGGTCGCCTGCTCACTGCAACCTCAGCTAGTGTGGCCAAGCTTGCTTCTACCGTCTTATCTTTCTCTTTTGTTTTTTTTTTTCATTTTCCTTGATGTTTCTTTTTATAATAGTGGCTTTCTTCTGTATGTTTGTTTCTGTAATGAGACTTTTAAATTTTCTAAAATTGTTTGAGCCTGGTTCTTTACCAAGATCAATCATCAGAATATCTGTTAACGTTTTCTTGTACAATTGTGAACCCCAGCCAGTATGACTCAGCTGGTTAGAGCGTCATCTTGTGAACCAGAATGTCATGGGTTCAACCCCCCAGTCAGGGCACATGCCTGGGTTGTGGGTTCAGTTCCCAGTCAGGGTGCATCAGAGAGGCAACCAATTGATGTTTCTCTCTCACAGCAATGTTTCTCTCTCTATCTCTCCCCCAAGCCCCATTTCTCCTCTCTCTAAAATCAGTAAGCATGTCCTCACGTGAGGATTAAAATTAAAAAGAAAACCAATTTGTGATTTATCATAATTTTACTTCCTTTCTCTCTTTCCATCTTCTTTTTTAAAGATTTTATTTATTTTTTTTAGAGAGAGGAGAAGGAAGGGAGAGAAGCACAGACGTCATACAAGAGAAACATTGATCAGTTGGTTTTTGCACACCCACAACCAGGGGACAACCCAGGCATGGACCAGAATCAAAACAGCAACCTTTCAGTTTACAGGACAACACCCAAACCACTGAGCTACCCCAGTCAGGGCCATCTTGCTTCTTTTCTTGGTATGATCAGAGCTTTTATTTTTATTTTATTTTTAGAGATTTTATTTATTTTTATTTTTAGAGAGAGGGGAAGCAGGGGAAAGACAGGGAGAGAAACATTAATCGCTTGCCTTTCACAAACCCCCACCTGGGGACCTGGCCTCAGCCCTGACTGGGAATTAAAACAGCAACCTTTCGGTTCACAGGAGGGTGCCCATTCCCTTCAGCCACTCCAGTCAGGGCTGATCAGAGATTTTAGACCTAGATTCCTATTACTACTTTTATATTGTGATGCCTCTAAAGAATGCTTTTTAACATTTGCATTGTTTCTACCATTCTACCCTTTCTTCTGTATTTCATCTTATCTATTCTTGAGTTCTTTATTTTGACTCACTTATTTAATCAAAATATTTTTACTTTTTAAAGAGAAATACATTATTGGTAGGTTCAAAACACTTACGTTCCTGGTTCTTTCTGAGGCTTTTACAATGAAGATAAGTTTCTCGGGTCACAATCCTTTGCATTCAACCCCTTGGGAGCTATTGCTCTATTGTCATATCAACTTTAGTGTTGTAATAAAGAAATTTGACCATTTGTTTTACTTGGTAAATACTTGTAGATTTTTTTTCAAAAACATAACAAACAAAACCTATCTAGGAGTGAGCTTGCTCACTCATTTGCCAGCCACTCAGCCCTTTTGCTCTGGATACTCAAGGTTTTTTTCTTTGTTTGTTTTTTGGTCTTTTATCCTCACCTCAGGACATATTTTTCATTGCTTTTAGAGAGAGAGAAGAAGGGAGAGAGGAAGGGAGGGACAGAAGCATCAGTGTGAGAGAGAAACATTGATTGGTTGCCTCCTGTACACACCCAGACTGCGGATTGTAGGTGCTCAGCCAGGCATAGAACCTGCAATCCAGGTATGCGCCCCGATCAGGAATGGAACAAGCAACGCTTTGGTTTGGGGATGATGCTCCAACCAGCTGAGCCACACCTGGAAGGGCTGAATATTCAAGTTTTTATCAGCTGAGGGAAGTTGTTTTCTATTATGCTTTTGATTGTTACTTCTCTTCTGTCTGCTCTGTCTTCTCATTGTAGAAGTCCTAGTATATATATTTTGAATTTTTGGTACCTCTCATCAAAACCAATCTCTTCTATTCTCATAAATTTCTAGTCAGGGGAAAACAATTATAGCTATGTATTTCCTACACTAGTCTGTAGTTTGCTGCCTTCATTTTTTGTTTTTAATTTAGCACTCATACTTTTTATCTTTATAACATCACTCATGAGCTCCATTTTCTGCAAGTGCTATATCCATGTCTTCTAGCTTTATGATTCAAACTCATCCTGAATCATGATAAGAATTTGAATTCTTCTACAGTTCTGTCCTATTGCTTCAATAAGAAGAGATCGTTTCATTGCTAAGATTTATCCCCTGCTCTTGAACTGCTCTCTTCACAGTGATTTTTCACAGGGCCTGTGCTGGTCTTCTTCTATGAGTCAGATGAGTATGAAGTCGTTGAAATCTCTATTCAAACATTTTAGCCGAAATGAATGGAAAAAGAAAATGTTTGAATTTGCTGTAGTTTTCTTATGTCTGGAAGCCAGTGAAAAATAATGAACAAGCTCTAGCAGGCGTAGTTACAGCAGGGAGCTTCACCTCTGTGCCTGTGGGTTTTGTCCGCATCGTAGTTATGGCAGCCCAGAGTACTTCAGGCAGCCCCCCAAGTCCAAGGTTGCACTCATAAAGAGTCAGTCACAACAGTGCTGTGTATTTGCTCAGCTTATTTAGTCACATCAAACATAATAATGACAATGATAATAGCTAACATTTTTGAGTGCTCATAATGTGCCAGCCACCGTTCTGACCTTGAGTGTAAACACTACAGAAAGACTCCCGTTACTCGCGGTTGACTCTCCTAGGATGTTTCCCAGAGAAATTACTGAGATGGAAGTTTGATCCCTTCACCTCCAGGCCAGCCAATGATAGCTAGAGATACCACATCACGTATCATCTAAACTGAGACACTTTTGAAAGCAAAAACAAGAGAGATCTATAATTACAAGACAAGGGTACACTGGGACTGTGCCAGGTAAGCTAGAATATATGGTCGCTGAAATCAGAGCATCCCCTTGCCCTTAGCTCTGGCTCTACGGCAGATTCACCATGTGTGCTCAAACTGTCCTCTTAACTAAGAGGTTCACGACCAAATTTTTCGTGGCTGCCTAATAATCTATGTATTAATCACTATTCAGTAATTCCTTATCTATAGTTCATCGGGCTGCTTCTGACTGTCATCTGTTAAATAGAATGCTGAAATAAACATAAAACTACATCCTTAATTTAGATTTTTTTCCTTTGGACTAAGTCTCAGAGTTACAATTACTGTATGTAGTAAGCTCTTCTTCTTTCTCTTCTGTCTTCTTTTCCTTTCCCTTCTCTTTCCTTTTCTAAAAGCCACTATAGAAACTGGCTATTATATCTTACCGGTTCCCTCATTAATAAAGTAATGAACATCTTTGACACATGCTCAGATTGTATTATATAGATAGGAGTCATGACTTTCCTTTTTTAATTATCCTTTAACTGTTGGGAGGTCGTCCACCGAAGTCCCCTGACACAGCCGGGTAAGCTGCATTGCGAGAGAGGCACAACTCTTGGGAGGAGCAAGGAGGCGGAGGGGAGGGGCGGCTTAAGACCACGCACATCTCTTCTTGGCTTCAGAAATAAATCTCAAGCAATAGAACTTGAACTTTCCTGTGAGTGTTTTTGGGTAGTGTTTTTTTCCCTCTCCTCTAATTTTGCATCTTGTTTTTGATTCTGGTTCACGTGTGAAAGATTAAGTTATGATGGCAGCACTAATTAGTGGAATTAGGTGTTATGGTCTGATGATTTGGTAATAGAAGTAAATGAATTAATGCACCATAGAGCTCTATTTTTTATTGGGTGGGAGAATAGAGAGTCTAGGTCATTAGTCTTTTTTGGTTGTCTGTCTGTCTGTCTATTTTGGGCTTGAATCAATTCAGAGTTGCGTGCTCACCAGGAGAGAGAACAGTCCTAGGATATCTGGACCTGTGTGTTTTGTGTTTCTGTTTTTCTGTTAACCAGTGAATAGAATTGTAGAACTGAAGATACACACTCTATAAATATGTGTGTCAAATATGTGACTATACTAACAATAATAGGAGTCTGATGTCTCATTGTCAAAGAGGGAGTTACTAAAAAAAGGAAACTACAACAAATCACATGGTATCAGATTCAAATTGAAAGTATCATTTTATACTCATGATTTACTATAGAGATATAAGGACTTCTACACAGCCTTTGATACATATAGATACTAGATATGAGTGTACATACTCATTCTCTGGCTCTGTCTACTGAGAAGGCCTGGGAATCACAACCCCCACTGTCACTGTGCAATGAGTATGTCTAGCTCCCAGGTTTCGGTTCCTAAATGTCATTCTCTGCTAGAAGGAAGTAAACCTCCTTGGAAGAATAGAAGATGCCAGTGCTGGTTCAGGAAAAGTACAAGATGAGACTGAAATGCCCTGTGCTGGAAAGAAAGTGCTCAATGGATGGTGGGGGTGTGTCTAGACAATCAAGGACCAACCCGAAGAACTTCCCTCTGGAGAAATCTTGGATAATTTTAGCAACAAAATAAATAATGAGGAAACAGATTTAAACTCATCAAATAAAATAGAAATACATAAATTCATGCTAATCTAAATAAATTGAAAGTTTGGTGATATGCAGGATATTTATATCATCTCAAAGTAACTCCTTACCTAAAGAGTTACTGATGACAAAGAGGCAAAGGATAACTTTGCAGTGGAGAAACCTCAGTGATGTGATCAAACTTCATATAACCAGTAAAGAGGCTAATCAAATTCATACCGCACAATAGGACTCAATGAGAAGAACACAGCATCACTTCTGTGACATTCTTACCTAAGTAATATAATCAGAATCAAATCTTAAGGTAATATCAGACTAATCCAAACCGAGGCACCACCTGTGAAACAACTGGTGTGTGTGTGTGTACACATACACACAGTGGAATGTTACTTGGCTATAAAAAAAGAATGAAATCTTACCACTTGTGATGGCATGAATGGACCTAGAGGATATTATGTGCAGTGAAATAAGTCAGTCAAAGAAAGACAAGTACCGTATGAGCTCACTGAGATGTGGAATCTAAAGAACAAAATAAACAAGCAGAACTGGTCATTCCCAGAGGGGAGAGTGGTTGGGGGACTGGGTGGAAAAGGTGAAGGGATTAAGGTGAGGTACACATTGGTACACACCTCAAAGGTGAGGTACACATTGGTAGCTACAGAACAGTCACAGGGATGTAAAGTACAGCGTAGGGAATGTAGTCAATAATACCAATAACTATGTCAAGTATTTATCAGGGCGATCCCTTAGAAAGTTATATAACGTCTAATCGCTGGATTATACGCCTGAAACAAATATTATATGTTCACTGAAAAGGAAAAGGAAAAAATTATTAAAACAAAAACAACTGGTCTGTAATCTTCAGAAGTGACCTGACCGAGGGAAGAAGGGGGAAACGTTCCCTATTGAAGGGGACTAAAGGGCCAGGACAACTGAAAGTGACATTGTCATTCTGCACTGGGCCCTTTCACTGTGAAGACGTTATTCAGACAGTTGATGAAACTTGAACAGGGTGTGAGGACAAGATGATAGCAATGTAGCAATGGCAATTTCCTAATTTTGATGATTGTATTTCCCTTATGTAGAAGGAAATAGCAAATTCTCCCTAGAATATTCTAGGATGATAAGCATGTCATCTCAGTAACTTACTCTCAAATGCTATAGGAAAAGTTCTCTGTACTGCAGTTGCAATGTTTGAAAGTTTGATATTATTTCAAACTAAAAAAAAAAAAACCCGACATGATGCAAAGGTGTGAACATTCTTGATACAAGTCGCTAAATTACTTTCCAAAAGGCCTGGACCTTGTCTTATAACTGTGTAGTTCCATTTTTCCCTATTATATTTGTGTGAGGTAAGACAGGCACTAACTGCCTTCGAAGACCTTATTTTTAGTCCTACCTGTCACACTTTATAAAAAAAGCGCTGATTTTCACGAACTCACTTATCTCAGTGTGGGGGTAATCACTCATTGTATCATTAGCTGATAATGACTAGGCGAGTTGATTGAGCTGTAAATGACTATGGTTAGAGATTGCAGCTCTAGCTGATTAGATAAATATGCCACATATTTCATTTTGATCATATCAATTTCACTATCATTTGACTGAAATGTCTTCCTTCAACCTCAGTTCTCCTTAAGGCATGGTAATTTCTCTGAAAGATGACTGTATACATGACTTCTATCAGCCAAAACCAATAGTTACAGAAAAGGGAGATTATTTTATATTTTAGCAATGCATAGCTATATGATTTTATGCAACTCTAGAAATCTAAAGATTGTTTGTTAGAAAATGAATAATATCTTTATTACACTTGGATATTACACTATAGTATCTTTAGTACACACTCATGGTAGAACAGAGACACCAGTGCTTGTTTCATTGCATGTCTTGTCTGGTTTAAGAATTTTGCTGAAGAAGCTTGAGGATTTCTTCCCAGTAAGTCCTAAAGAATGGCTCCCATTGGCACCTGATGCCAGGCATTATTTAGACTTTCTCGTGCACTGCCTCACAAACTTTCGAGAGCATATACTCTTGGTAAAAATTGCAGATCAGTTCAGTGGTTCTAAGGTGGAAACAACAAGTCTGCATTTGTAACAAGATCCTGGGCAGTGCCAGAGCCTTCGGTGCACAAACCACACTCACAGTGAAAGGAAAGGCTCACAAACCACTCACTTGCACAGCCTCATCAAGAACAGACCTCAGAGGTTGTGTGTGAAGACAGGCTTGGCACAATGGAGAATCTGCTTCCCTCTGAAGGCCTGGCTCATCCACCTGCTCTAAAAGCAGAGTTAATCCAGCAGCCAGCTGAGTGGACCATGACAATGACCACAATGAGCGATTTTATTGGGCCAAGATAATAACACAGCCTTGATGAAACAGCCGAAAATGTAATGGTCTTGCCCATATAGTGTGATGGTCTTTATTGGAATTTGACACATATCTGTTATTTTCTCATGAAACTCCCAACCCTGGGAAGACAAGTCATTGTTGTTCCATGGAAAGGAAAGAGAAGGAGGAGATGGGGAAGAGTGGGGATCTTCTGAGCTGCCTTGGGCACCTCCAGGTACATGGGAATCTTGTCTGGTCTGGTGAGTCTGGGAGTAGGTAGAAGTGGGCCAAGGAGGGATAAATGGTGATGGAGGGAGACTTGACTTGGGGTGGTGAACACACCACATAACATACAGATGAGGTACTGTAGAATTATATACCTAAAACCTATATAATTTTATTGACCAATGTCACCCCAATAAATTTAATTAAAAAATAAAAACAAAAAACCCTCCTTCCCAAACATAATGAACTCTCATCCTGCTCCAAGCCTTGGCACGCATCCTTACCTCTGGAACACTGTTTCCTTCTATAAAGAATAGAAGGTAAAGACCTGGGCAACTCCTCTTATTCGTCCTTCAGGTCCCAGCTTAGCCTTGTTACCCTGGGAAACTTTCCTAATTCTCCAAGTCAGGAGTAAGCGTGTAGTCGTCTGTGTAGGTTAGGTTGCGCTATAATACAAGCATCCTCCAAGTCTCAGTGGTTGAAAGAAAAATGAAGATTTATTTCTGATACACACTGTGTCCATAGAGGCTCACTGGGAGCTCAGCTCCATGTCATCCTCCCTCGGTGCCCAAGCCCAACGGAACGCCAGTCCCCATGAAGGAACAGAGCTTTCCACCTAGATATGACTTGTGTCATTTCCACTCATATTTCATCAGCCGAAAAAAGTCATGACTAAATTTAAAGAGGGGAAGAAGTGAAATCCTACCTTGTGCCAAGAAGGAGAAGACCAAGAATCTCAGTGAATACTACTAGTAACCAGCACAGAGCTTTTCCTGCTTGCTCTCAGAATCCTAGTAATCACCACAATTGCAGCACTCCTTGCACTGCATTGCAATTGCTTGATTGTAGTCAGCATCCCCTTCCTAGACTCCAGGCTTCTTCGGGACAGGCACTCAGCCTTATCTTTGTATCCAATACCTACCACAGAGCGTAGCACATACATACACTGTGTAAAAAAGCTTGAATAAAGAATATCTTCTATTTAAATAAATGCATGTCTGTGTCTTTAAATTTGTAATTTCAAAAACAATTATAATTGAAAATGCTATTTATGTCTTATGTTCCTTAGGAAAGATATACATATAGCCTTGAGCTACATTTCTGACTTTGCTTTTGAATGCAAATATTTTAGCAAGTATAACACACAGAAGCTTAAACTATCAATTATTCCTAGCAGCACATGTAAAATATCTTGTTTATCCCAGAGATCATAAACTAGGCTGAAGAAAAAACTCTTCCTTTCAAACTACATCTCTGAGATTCTGTATTTGTCCTCACTTGTCTTGAAAATGAATTAAAAGTTAAAGCTGTTTAAAATTTAAGAAAGAAAAGTAATATTTATTGATTTTCTAAATAAATCTTAGAAACTCATTTCTAAATGTCTAGGTTAGAGATTGCAAAGGGTATTTCAAGGATAAGAGATTGCAAGGATAAGGATAAGAGACTGCAAAGAGGATTGCAAGGATAAGATTCCGAAGGGTAAATATTCTATGTTAGAGTGACAAGTAAATGAAAAGGATGAATTATCCACCATCAGTTTCTATGTTTATAGTAATTATTTTTTCTATATATCTCAGGGCTGTAAAAGAGATCAGGTGAATGTCTACCGAAACAAATTCATTTAAGAAATAACCCTCCAATCCGTTGTTGAATTTCACCAAAATGGTAAATTCTTTAAAACATCCAGCTACTAACTAGTAGCGTGGCTAAATTAAATGACATGTTCCCAGTAAGCAGGTGTGTATAAACATAACTGTAAAATACATTTAGAGAAAACACGGTGTATAAGTTTATAATAAAAATTACAGCCCACTGAAATGTCATATTTCATTAACTACAAACTTGTTTTCAGAGAAACCATGCCATTTTTTAACTGCAAGTATTAGAGTCAGCAATTATTTGATTTAATGTGAAGAATATACTTACCAATTTTAGCTTTTTTAAAAACAAACGCTCTTGTAAAGATCTCAGATTTATTTTTTAAATATTTTATTTACTCATTTTTAGAGAGAAGGGAAGGGAGGGAGAAAGAGAGGAAGAGAAACATCAATTTGTGGTTGCCTCTCGCATGCCCCCTACTGGGGACCTGGCCTGTGCAACCCAGGCATGTGCCCTGACTGGGAATCAACAGGCAACCCTTTGGTTCGCAAGCTGGCACTCAATCCACTCAGCTACACAAGCCAGGGCCAATTTATTTATTTTTAATCCTCACCAGAGGACATTTCTTCATTGCTTTTTTTTTTTAGAAAGAGAGAAACATCAGTGCAAGAAAGAAGTATTGATTGGGTCTACAGCCATACCATCCTGAATGCTCCTGATCTTGTCTGATCTCAGAAGCTAAGCAGGGGCGGGCCTGGTTAGTACTTGGATGGGAGAAGCATTGATCGGTTGCCTCCCATACACTCCCTGACAGGAAATCAAACCCGCAACCTTTCAGTTAGAGGATGAAGCTCTAACTGAGCCACACCGGCCAGGACAGCTTCCTTATTTGATAAACTTTTTGTCAGATTGGCCCTAAGTAAAACCTATAGAATGTTTTATGTTTTTCCGTCATTATAACATTTTAATTTCATCATCATAATACTTTTCTTAGAGGAGAGGGGTCTCAAAGACTTTGGCCCCATCTAACTTGACTGTTTTCCTACTGTCCAGTTTCCTTCTCGATCCACTCTCTAACAGTTACCTTTTTATGCATTTGTAATAGTATATTACCTTATATTTGGATAGATGTTTAGAATTTACCTGGTTTGTAGTTTTAAAACATTTTCAAATCTTGAAGAAGAATAATTATATTATACATTTGCAGGTGAATAGGATAATTTTTAAAATATATACTGAGCAAAGCAAACCATTTGAAAGAACCAATGTACGTATGTGTCTTTTCTCTTCCCTCATGGCTAGAACACTACAGAGAACTCCATTATCCTATAATAGCTAGTAGTGCAATCATAAGTGAAAATCACCCATAGTTTCATGTCAACTTAAGCTGGGTCAAATTTTAATAAGGAAATTCTTGTGAATCCTTCCAGCAGCTGGCATTGAATCGGCCCCCCTCTGATCTGAGCAAGAAAATTCATCTCCTTCAATAAGGGATTTTCTCTTCTTCCTGATAACAAAAACCCAACTTAACTCATTGAATATACCTGGATGCCTCCTTAAGAGAAATAGGAGTTCCAATGGACAAATAGTTATTTTGAAGGTTATATCACCTTGGCTTTTTTTCACATTTAAAAACAACTAAAAAAATTTTTAAAGAAAGAAAATGGCTTGTTAATGAAGAAAAACACAACTACAGGACTTGTTCTATGATATTAAAAAATAACCAAATTGGACATTCCTTTTTAAAGCCCCTGAAGTACAAAATATGTATTCGCTCTCCCTAAAAATCTATAGTATGATTTGAACCCAGTAAAATAGTGAAATAGATGATGTTGATCTTGCTATTTCTCTCTCTTTATTCAGTCTTTCAACAAATATTTGCTGAGCGCCTACTCTATGTCAGGCCCTGTGTGTGTAGTTAGTATTAAAATGGTGAGCAGAAACCACACCTAGAATATAATGGGAAAAGGTACCCATTAATCAAATAACAGTGTCAAGGACTGCATGGTGGCAAACTTGGATAAGCACTCTGAAGGGTAGCAATCATTCTTTGAAAGTGGATAATACCAAAGGAACTTGATTTAGAGAGGGAGAGAGGAGGCAATCAGAGATGCCTTCCCTGAGATGACCCTTGATCCACATGAGATCTGATAGATGCAAAGGTTTGAGACCTTGTAAGCATGCTAAGGATGTTGGTCCTCATCACAAGGGGAATAGAGAGCCACTGACATGTTTTAAACAAGCGATGAATATAATCAGATTCATGTTCTGAAAAAATTGCTCTAACTTTATTATGGTGATTAATAAGAAGCCAGAGTGGTACAGGGGGAAGAGTGGAAATCTGAAGCAGGGGTAGTAGTGGCTGAGACTTAGTGCAGTAGCGTGACAAAAATAACAAGTGGACCACCCTGAGAGACATTCGGATTTCATTGAGAAGACCTGGTGAGGCACTGGCTATAAAGGAGAAGGAAGTGAAAAGGGTCAGGGGCAAGTCTGAGGGCTCTGGCTTAAACATCATGTGGCTGGTTTTTATGGGAGGGGTGTTTGTTTTTATATGATGATCTTTAAATTTTATTTTTTAATTGCATTGACATTCAATTTACAGAAGTTTCAGGTGTATAGTGCAGTAGTTAGACATTTATATAACTTACAAGGTGATCCTTCTGAGAAGTCTTATACCCACCTGACACTATACATAGTTATTATAATATTATTGACTATATTCCCTATACTGTACTTTATATCCTGTGACTGTTTTGTAACTACTGACTAGCACTTCTTAATCCTTTCACTTTTTTACCCAGCCTCCCAACCCCCCTCCCATCTGGCAACCCTCAGTTTGTTCTCTGTGTCTATAAGTCTGTTTCTGTTTTGTTTGTTTATTTTGTTTTTTAGATTCCACATGTTAGTGAAATCATATGATATTTGTCTTTCTCTGTTGGACTTCCTTCACTTAACATAATGCCCTGTTGAAAACATAATACCATGTGGTCACAAAAAGTAAGATTTCGTTTTTTATAGCCAAGTAATATTCCGTTGTATATATGTACCCCATCTTCTTTATCTATTTTGTATGTTGGCACTGTTCTGCTAGTTAGAACACATGAGAGAATCTGGTTTGAGTCTGGGTGTTTGACATGCTGAATTTCAGGCGCCTTGGAGATAGACAAGTATAGATGTTGAATAGGTGATTGTACAGGCCTAGAGTTCAGAGAAGAAGTCTGGGCTAGAGATTTAAATTTGCAAGTCACTGGTAATTAGAGCAAGGAGATCTATGAAGTAGATAAGGCAAAGAAAATGCAGAAGAACTAAGAGAGAAGCAGGAGGAAATTCTCCCTGTCAAGAGTGGTTAGAGGCAAATCAGCCCGCATAGGGCACTTGAGACGGGACAACCAGGAGCTGGGGGAAAACCAGGGAAGTGTGGTATGTATCTTAGAATGAAGGTGGAAGTGTTTTTAAGGGGGAGGGAATCAGTAGTGTCAATTTCTGCTGAGAGATCAAGAGAACTGAGATCTAAACATGTACATTGGATTTAACAACAGAGCAAGTGATGGCAGAAGTTTGAGTATGTTTAAATGTCAGCGGTAAAAAAGAAAAGGAAAATAAATATCAGTAGGAAGCAGCTGCCTAAGAGGGAGGGGCCACACACAAGCCCAAGAAAGGTGACTTTCATTCTAACTCTTTCCAACATCATCCCAATGGTCTGATCACTTTGTATTATTGTACACAATGTTAGAAAATTTCAAGCATCTCCCTAGAGTGCTACATCACACAGGATGGTTGGGAAGATTAAAATAATAGGTGAACAGAGGCTCTAAACCATAAAATGGAATTAAAACGTTAGCAATGATTATTTTCCCTCAATCTCTGGTTCAGCCAAAGTTTCCTTTTTCTGTGCCCTCTTCCTTCACCTCCTGCTAAGTAGATAACACACCCAGTTTTCTTATCTGTGGCTGATAATGCCTTACTGTGCTCCTGCTCTGAGATGCCAAGGAGGGGACTCCTATAACTTCGATTATAGGATACTACATAGAAGGAGGACCTCAAAATCCCAATGCATGCAGCGCAGCTGACCAGCAGGCAGAGATCATTGTGAACAAGGACCTTTTGCTAGAGCTTACTGAAAATCATAGCCAGTAGGCAACTGCCTTTGCCACTCAGCCAGAAAGCACTGATCACTGGGCAATAGAAAGAATGTCACCTTTCTCCCTCTCCCCACCCCCCAAATCAAGTCACCCAACCCTGTGAGGTTTTCACAGGGTTTTGTTTTGTTTTTGAACCAAAGGAATCATTTAGAAAAATAAGGCAAGAATGCCATCTTGGGGTTTATGCTGACAGCACAGGCTACCTGAGCAGCAGATGAGGATAAGAATATGTTTCTAGAGGTTGCTCAATGTCACTACAGCAATGTATTCAAATCCTTAAAGGCTTTTTCTAGTTATCTACATTTAACTGTTCTGATTCTATAATAAAACAACATAAAATTCAAAAGTCATCTCTGGCTGATGTGGCTCAGTGGATTGAGCACCAGCCTGCGAACTAAAAGGTTGCCAGTTTGACTCCCAGTCAGGGCACGTGCCTGGGTTGTAGGCCAGGTCCCCAGTTGGGGACATGCAAGAGGAAACCAATCACACATCGATGTTTCTCTCCCTCTCTTTCTCACTCCCTTCCCCTCTCTCTAAAAATAAATAAATAAAACCTTTAAAAATTAAATTAAACTGAAAGCCAGACTAATTCAAGACATTTGGGTTTGGGCCTTTCCTTAATGAACTTCTTCTACATAGATCATGCTCAGCTTTTCCCTGCCCTTAGCTATTCATGTTGCGCTTGACAAGATGACTCAGAGTTTGGAAGCAGCATTGGTAACTTCCTTTCTCACCCATCTTTTCTGCTTATTTCAGGATATATTTTTTTAAATGTGGTATCAGAATTGTTCAGGTTTTTGTTTATTTCGTTGTGGGAGGCATGGAGTTTCAAGCTTAAAGAACCATGACTTCCAGCCAAAATAGAGACATAGGTAGATACACTTTGCCTTCTCACACAACCAAAGAAGGACCACAACAACAAATCGAAAAAAAAAACAGAACTGCCAGAAAATTGAACCGTATGGAAGTCCAACAACCAAGGAATTACAGGAGAAACAGTCATTCAGAAAGGTAGGAGTGGCAGAGATGGGCAGCTGGGGTGGAGAAACAGGTGGCAAGGTGGCAGCTAGAGGACCAGGTGGTCCCACATTTGCATGAGGATAAACCAGGAAGAACAACTGGGGAACGAGACACACCACACACCCAGGGTTCCAGCATGGGGAAATAAAGCCTCAAAACCTCTGACTGTAAAAGTCTGTGGGGTGGCAGTGGCAAGAGAGATTCC
>PVKM010009030.1:0-37734 GCA_004027735.1 Carollia perspicillata | reverse complement strand
CCCTGCGCAGGAAAAACTTTGGCCAATAAAGTAACATCTTTGAAACCCTGAAAGTCTCCGACATTTGTTCTCGCGGTGGGTGGATGCAACATTTTTCACAGGAATACAGGTAAAGCTCATTAATCATTGTTAGGCAGCAAGGATCAAACAATAGATAATATACAAAGAACTCTGAGGGCCTATTTTGAGTCAGGGTCAGATAGCTAAAGAGCCATAAAACTTTGAAGAACAAACTCACTTCTTGCTTGGACCTTTATCATTTAATTGAGAGCATTCTAAACAAAGCATGTTTCACAAGATTTTACACATTCTTTCTTAGGTCTGATTGCCCTAGGGAACCCGCCCTTTCCAGCACAGGGCTGCACCCACCATCAGCATTGTTTCAGGTTTAAGGCATTGTTTCAGGCTTAGGTCATGCGGGGGAAGTAAGGCAGCCAAGAGATTAGGACACTTCTCCCAGACAGAATGAGGACTCAGGCTATGTCAAAGCTGAGGGGCAAGGGTCCATTACCCCTTTTTGCTATAGCCCCCCAAGTCCTTCCCTGGGCCTTCTGATGATCGTGCCTGTCTTAGGTCATTCCCCCCTTGAGGACTCTTACCCATCATTGGCTAACCGATCAAGTATTGGGGGCCAGGCAGGGTGAAGAAAAGGGAGCAGAAGTAGCACTCCTGCCAGGGAGATAAGCTTTGTCTCCTTAGTGGCTTATGGTCCCAAGGTCGCTCACTCAGCCTAAGCCATTGGCGGGGTGGGGAGGCCAGGCAAGGTTACAACCTCTGAAACCAGGCAGGGCAGTTCTCAACAATCTTGGGTAGCTTGGGGTGGTCTAACTTCTCTGTACTTTAGCATCCTTGTGTATAAGCTGAGGCTATTGTAATCCTCATGTGGTTATAGTAAGGATTAATAATAGAAAGCATTGAGGACAAGGCCTAGCAGACACCAAGCCCGATGTGTTTGCTTCTATTACTAGTAGCATTATTGTTTGAGGTGTAGGAAGTTACTTGAATTAAAATTATTAGCTATTATTTCTATGTGCTCCTCTCTTCAAGTTCCTCTCTGGCCCTCCCATTTTATTTACTTATTTATTTTCCTTTGCCAAAAATAAAATCCAGGTTAAGCTCCTCTGCCTTCCTTCTGTCACCTGTGGGGTTGACACCGACTTCTTCACACTGAGGGTCTCTCTCTCTCTCTGCCTTGTTCTTTTTCTAGTCAAATGCTTCCAAAGTCCTATTAATCTCTGAAAAAATTCAGAGCTTTTGGATTTTTCTCTAAGTGGATTCCACCTCTACCCTTTCAAATATATCTTTTTATTTTCTGTATGGGATCAGTCTGTGCTTGGCATATCTTCTGAAAAAATTCTTTCTCATTGGAATTATTTGTGATTTCAAAATCAGTATTATAGCTTTTTTAAAAAAGAATCTCTCTGACATGGGATCATACTTATTTTTTCTCTAAGAATATTTTGAAATCTGCTTTCCCAAAGCCAAGGTCACATCCCAATCTGCCCAGCAAATGTAATTATAAAGATTATAGGAAAAGCAGATGTCTGGGAAAATAAAAAACAGTTTCATGGACCTATCAGTTTGCCTACTTAGCCGGCAAGGGAAGCACATGCCTGCCAGTTTAACACTGCTGCCAGGTAGAGAAGTTAGAAGATAAATGAATATTGAGCTACTAACCTATTTGGCTTTCAGGAAGAATCTTGAATGGGTGAGACACTCTAGTTATTCTTTGTTTTACAAACTCCTTTAACAACCAAATTTAGGAGGTCTGTGGCAATAAGAGTAGTGGGATTCTCTCTATTCAGAAGTACTCTACCAGGAAGATTCACTGTTTGCTGAGTCCTAATTATATGTCAGGCACTGTATTATGTACTTTATACTGATAACTCATTCAAACAACCTTATAGGTGACAATGAAAGAAGCTGGACAGTGTTATCAGGGGCAAATGGTTAGTCAGTTTGGAGACATGGGACTTGAACTCGTGACTGTTTAATACAATGCCTATGCTCTTTGCATACATTGTGTGTTATGTAATATGTTCATCCTAGGCTCACTTTCAAAATAAAATCCTTTCTGTGATTACTGAAAGGGCCAAAGATTGGGCACCTCTTATCTTGTCAAATTTTTGGTTTACGTTTCTGACACCATTTTGAGCTTCCAGCCTTCCTTAGTGCAATTGTGAAAACTCTAATGTTTTGTGCTCACTAAATTCACATACACGGAATGGGATGTCTCCAGTCCATTACTGCCAATTAAAAAGAAAAATCTATAATATTTCCATTCATAGCTCTTTAATTTTGCAGCTTTGGAATAATGGCTTTTACTGAATATCTTAGGAGTAAATTGATTTTGTCTGCACACATTTTTTTTTAACTTTGCCCTCTTGATTGCAAGGGTGGTCATCAAACTGTCACAGGTTGGTCATCTGTATGTTTTCATTTCCTGTGGGCTGTACAGAAAGTCAACCAATCAGGCAACATGTCTAGTTAATAAGTACCATATAGACAAATCACATCCCTTTGAAAAACTACAATAATTAAAATTAAGTGAAATCTACATGCATTTTGGTTGTGGTGTATATGTTAACATATTCTCATGTACACATCTATATAATCATTTTAAATTAATGTAAGGGAAAAACCTAACATTAACAAACTTTTAAAAACAAACACTCTGTTCATTTTCTACCTCGACATCCAGGGCCAGAAACACCAATCTTATTAGAACTACGGTTACTTGCTCAGTGTTTGGATGCCTATTGTGAACTGAAAATAAGAAAGGTTTATGCTGGGGTCCAGGGAACAGATTTGCTATCTTTACATTAAGAATGAACCTTTGTTTTTTCCTGTATCTAGGTTTATTATATTTACCAGAGTATAATTACACAAGCCAAATTATTGTTGTGCAGCAAACTGGATCTTTGTTGGAATCTGTATGTTATGTGTGTATATGTGTGTGTGTGTGTGTGTCAAAGGCAGAAAGAAATAGAAGAACAGAAAATAAAAATAACATAGCTGACTTTGAAATAGTGATGACATTCTTTGGGCAGACCAAACCCATCTTTATAACTCTATTTCCCTTGAAATCTGGCTTTAACTGAATGGTATCCACTCTGCTAGACAATTAATTTATTCAAGTGTCTCTAATCATTTCCTCTGAGTACTCTTGGAACTCACAAAGAACTGACAAATTGTCTCACACTTTGTGATAATCACAGAATTACCACCTAACGCGGGACACTTGAGTATAAACAAGAGGTATATCTTGTTAATCAGATCCGTAAAAACTGGGACAGTCTCAGAAAATCAAACACACTCGCTCCCTCTACTCATTCTAGACCTGGGCTTGGTTACAGTTCTTTTGGCAACATAAAAGTGCAAGAATGATTTCATATTCTTCCTCATGTTTGCCCATCTACATGTGCTGTGATGTGTCTAGGGGGTATTTTCTGATACATTTATAATGAACTGATGTTATATATCCACAGCATGTAAAAATAGATTAACAGCCACATAAAAATACAATGCATAGGTAATTTTTTCCTATGCCTTAATTTAGTTAGTGGGCTGGAAAATGTCCGCGTGCAAGGGGTTAAGGGACAGCTGATGCCTCATGGAAACTTTGGAAAACATTCTATTTATAAACAATTCTATTTGGATATCACATTTTCTATAATGCTATTGGCTTGTTTTATTTTTATACTTTAGAAAGTTTCCATGAAAGGGGATGGGCTCAGGAATAACTTTCTTTTAAAGTTTATACCTATTTCTGCTGTTTTGCATCTGAACTTACGGGTTCATCTACTTGGTTTAATTACTCTGAAGATTTCAATGTGAATTCTACAAGACAATATCGAATTCACAATCAGGAATGCCCACAATAACAGTGACTCTACGGCCCTGTGTTTTTTGTTTTGACTGAGGTGTTTCACATCAGGGCCATTTGAAATCTCTGACATGCGGTATTAGATAGGCACAGGTGATGGTGTCTAATTAAGCTTCACATGAAAGCAGGCCTCATGGTCCTTGTGAAGAAGTCAGCACCATACGTACAGAGCCATGTGAAATGTAACCCACTGGTTGGACATAAGGCAAAAGTCCCAGAAAATTGCCAGAGACTCACTTAAAAAAGCTGAACAAATACTGTGATCTTTTAGAAATGCATATTATCAACACTCCTTAAAAAGGGCCTTTTGAAGTTTGGCAACCCATGACTTGAAGGCCTCCTGATAGGGTTATAAAAATCCAATTCCTGAACAGACCCAAGGTTGTGACTATGTATGGCAGGAAGTCTGTATTCTGTTGTTTTGAGGAACTAGGGGTTAGAATCACCCAACTTCTCATCAGTGGGGTCCCTCTTCATTTCTTTCCTCCATGTGAACTACCAGTAGAGTCTATTTTAAGAAATTTAAAATTGTGGTCTTATTTTCCACAGCACCTTGCATCAAAGGTATATGTTACATTATCTTTATAATCTTGGCCCAAGTCTTTCTCATCTTATTTCTTTTACTTCACTTGATACACCTAACATTCTAGGTAAAATTGGACTCATCTTAATTCCCAAACAGATGCTATTTTATCTCAGTCTTTGCTCAACCATTGTTTCTGCCCAAAAATCTTTATCTCTTCATCTTCTACTTTTATGTTTATGTCACGATGTCTGGAATTAGTCGTGTCCCTCCTTCGCGAAGCTGTTTGTGATCATAGCTGTGGTGCTTTGTGTAGGTCAGTCTTCATCGTTGACGAGTTGTTAAGGAACCAGAAGGAAATTAAAGGGGAGCTGAGAGAATTATAGAAGTGGTGGAGACAATGCTATTGAAAGCAATAAAGATCAGAATCAACTCTCTAAGAAGGTGAATAAGTCATGGGGAAGATAGGTCCAACTGATTCCCCTTGAAACCAGAGAAAACGACTCTTAGAAATGCACGGCAAACATGGAGAACTGTCAAGATCGATCCAAAATACAGATAATTCTCCTTCCTACATGAAAGGATGGAAGGAAGTAGACCTTAAGATATAAAAGAAACATTGTCTAAATTTAAAAACCAGAAACGTAATAGAAAAGAATTTCCATATTGAAAAAGAACAATAGTCTCCTTCTTTCTCTCTCCATCACACATGCAAAACAGGAGGGAGGGAGGGAGAGAGAGAGAGAGAGAGAGAGAGAGAAAACGTGAATGTTTTGGACAATGTGTCAAAATGTTAAAAAAGAAACTATATCCTAGTGATGCATCTTGGGAACTTTTTATCTTTTTGCATATCTCTACTTAGTAATTTTTAATCCTCCTGTCTTACTTTTTTAAACAGATATAATTCAAGGGCTGCCTCTGATCTTCTCAGCAGTCCATCAGTCAGCACTTACTGTAAAGGTACCACATCCAAAGTCTGATTTTCCATTCAGTACTGCTCTTCATCAAAGCCCCTAAAATCTAAATAGATATCACAAGATTTTGCTTTTTATTTTGTTAGTGTGTGGTCACATGTTTAGAAGGAAATCCTGTGGTTCAAATCCTGACCCCTTTCATGGGGAGTTTTATATGTCAACACTTTTTCTGGAGTTCTTTTGATACAGGCTGATTTTATTCTTTAACAAAAAGTAAGTCTAAGAATACAGATTCTGCACAAGGTGACTTTTCTTGCTGACAATGTCATTCTTTATTTTTTATGAGTATGGTTTTCTCCCTTCAGAGAGCCTTGTTGTTTCATACATTGTTCTTCTTGTTTTAAGTAGATTTCCCTTTGCAGAGATCTCAAGGGCTTTGAGTTTATAGCAATTGAATGTAAATTATTTGCCAAATATACGACAGAAAGCACATGAAAAATAAATGTGTTACTTCCTGTTATAAAAACTGTTGGTGCCGTCATATGCCAATAGAATTTACCTTTATTCATCAAAGGCCATTTCCTGTAAACACCTTTGCCTCAGGTTTGATTTCAGGCCCAAGAAACATGATCTGCCTGTCTTCAATGCAAGCAGGAAGTTTCCAGAAGCAGCCCTTAATCAGTGATGCACAAGACCTATATTCAAAGGTCCTCACCCTAGTTGGGATAACTTTAAGATATGTTTTGTATACTTTTTATATGTTTTCAGCAGGAATAAACCCCACTTGCCCACAGTGGTGTCAGGCCAGACAACACTTTGTTGTATTGTCTTTTTTCCCTTTCTATTTCCATTTCTCACTCTCCCATCATGGTTCCTGGGATTACCTACCAAGTCAAAGTACTTGTACCATAATCATTGTCTCAGGGTTAGAGTCCTGGAAAACCCAAACCAAAGCCGTTGATAATAGAAATGGCCCTGGGAAGTAGCCCCTGGGGATAGGTCTCTGGAACCGGATCCCTCACTGAGTGTAGCTATCCAAATGGTCCAGAAGGAAGCTGTTTGTTTTCTCTGGGAAGCTCCTATAAGAGAGTCCCTGGGAAAATCCACAGGTGGGCTGGTAAACTGGCACTCCAAAACCAAGTCCTCTGTGTAGTGTTTGGCAATGTGCGTGGTATAAATACTCTTCTTCTATGGTCAGTTTCAAACTATTGATTTAATGACATTGGAGTGGAATTGGGGAAGAGTTACAGACAATTAGCTCTCATGGGCACATATCAGCTGACCTCCAGGACACCATCAAGAAGACCTCCAGATTTCCAGAGCAAGCCCATGCCATCCATATTCAGCAGAGAACTATTCACTGCCTAAGAAGTAATCCAATAGCTTGTACTGGACCCTGTTAGAAACTGGGCAGCTAACTGTGAAACGAACATCAAATGACTATAGTATGGGAACTGCCCCTCATGCACTGAGCCATTAGGTTGTTCAGACACAACAGGAATGTCTTGTAAGATGAAGAGATACCTTCAGAAGTGGTACTAGGCTAACCCAGGAGGCACGGATAAGTTACATAAACAAGTGAGATGTTCAGATCCGCCTGTCACCTAAAAATGCCACACTAATATCTTACTCTTAGCTGACCCCAGTGGCCTTTTTGATAAGGAAAAAACTCAGGTCTGACTTGATACCTTGGTATAAGTCAAAAGTATCCTGGCTGCTCCTGAGAGGGAGTGGTGAGGGGAAAGCCCGCAAGCAGCACATACGGAGTTCTGTACCTGACCCGTGATGGGTGTTCATACGTGTTTCTTAAACTCAACAGTGGGGTGGATGATCACCAGATCAAACCTCATACAAGGTCATGGGCTTAGACCCGAACATGGACAGTGCATTATAAACCTCACAGCAAATTGTCAAAGTGCAGCTCTTATACTATGGCCTAGGGATTCTTCAGCAAAATGAGCTTCCCCAAGATCTCGTGGCTTTTTTTGTAGAAAGAGAAAATAGCCAGTGCCCTGATTACTGTCCCACTGTCTCCAAGAGAAGGACGTGGAACACCTTGTTCAGACGATGTCTCGGAACAGAATGCTGAAATTAAGCTCTGGGATAGCAACCCGGTTCTGGGATAGCAAGCAGTGAGGTGAGCCCCACAACCGGGCAGAAGAGCAGATGCATGCCCTTTCTCTCTGATAATCAAGCAAAACGGCTAACAAGCACAAACACTTTCATGAGTAAATGATTTTGTGTGTCAAAAAGATTAATAATGATGCAATGTTCTCTATCTAAAAGAGTCATGATAGCCTCATTATGGCTAGCATAATTCACTTAACCAATCCTATAGACTGATGAACATTTACATTGTTTTCAATTCTTAATATAAATACCTTACTATGGAAACAGCACTTAAAATTAAAATTAAAGATTAAAGATTAATGCTGAAGAATTATTGCCATGAAATTGTATGTATGTACTTTTGAACGTTTGTTGAATGATGTCTTTAGACAATATTCTAAGGGTGTGAGTGTGGGTCAAAGAATATGCACAGTTTCATTGCTCTCTAGAAAAATTCTGCTAGAAGAGCCTGTATCCGTATTCCCCACCATCGCTTTTTATTATTTACCTTCTGTTTTTGTCCATCTGATAGACTAATTATAGTCTTTGATTGATTTGGCTTGCTTCTGTTTAGTTACCCCAAAAGTGACTGTCTTTTTTCATTGGGTTCTTGTTGAGGTCTTAGCCCAAACGTCACCTCCACAGAGACACCTTCCCTAAGTTCTTTTTTAGAGCAGCCTCCCTGCTGTCATTCTTCTGATTTTTTTAATTGCATGTTCTTATTTATTTCCCTCAAGCATTTGTCATGATTCCTCACTATTGTAATAGGGATTAGTCATTATGCCACGTTACCTTCCCTAATGATAGGCTCACATGGTTGAGAACTTAGGGTTCTATGTGCTCCTCAGCTTGTCATTTCATTTAATCCACATAACAAATCTGTGGGATGAGTCCTCTGATCAGCTCCAATTTACAGATGAGGACATTGAGGCTCCAAAATATTAGGTGACTCACCAAAGTTCACAAGGTTGCAATATAGTGTGTATACAATTTTAACCTGCAGCTTAGCAAAATTGATTTGCCTAAATGGACACACAGCTAGCAAACTGAAGAACTAAATTCAAATTCTCATCTGGGTTCTCAAGGGTCAATCAATGCACAAAGTTCACTCACTGAGTAATCACTGCAATTTGCCTACAGATATCTTTTTTTTTTTTTTAGATCTCTTCACTAGGTTTCAGAATCAGGTTCCTGTGGCCACTTCCAAAACTTCCCTTTTCACTATCAACCGGGAACTAATAATAAATAAGCAAAAGCAATAAGTAAAAGTATTTTACTTAGCTCTTTATTTTCAGAGGTGAAGAATGGAAAACGGGAGTCAGTCTACAAAGCCTACCTTATTGTGCATAATTTATAGGTTGTATTTCATGTTATAAGGGCATTTTCAAATGAAAATACACAACAGGTCTTCCATATGGCTTTCTCTTTATTTTTCTGTTTTCTCTTTTTCCAACTGTTTCAATTCATTCAAAATAAGCCTGGGAAAGTTTTTTTTTTCCTTTTTTATTAAAAAATAAAAAATAAATAAACCTCCTGTTCATCATAGTGTTAACCTTAGGGATTAAAATAGAGCATTTTGGAATGACTTTTTTTTTTCTAACTAGGGAGAAGGCCACAGGAACCAGTAAGCCTTGGATTTCTAAACACAAAGAGTATAAATAAAATCAAACATTATTATCTCAGCATCAAATGTCCATAAATCCTTTCTGAAATTCATGCAACCACATTTCCTCTACTCTTCCATTTTTTCCCATTTTTTCCCTCTTTCCTGTTAAAACAGTGCCTATAGCCTGCCTTAGTTGCTTTGACTTTTTTTTTTTTTTGTACAAAGAAATTTCCACGTGTCTGGTTTCTCCAATCTTGTGAGTTATCTCCTTGTCACCTTTCCCCCTTCTCATATCTGTAAGAACCCTTCGCTTTTAAGTCTCACTACCTCTCTTCAACAGTGGCCTCTTATATTACTTCTGGTTCATATGGGAAATCCATTGGAAAGAGAACCCTCTCTAGATTTTCAGTGGTCAAGTCACCTTTCAAAATCTTGTTTGGACACTACCTTAAAAGACTGAGTTCATGTGACACTCAGAAAGTTTGGCAATCTCACTTAGGCTATTTAATACTCACAGCGCTAAGAGTTCTCATCTTCAGGGTGTGTAGAGGTATGTGACTTAGGGATGAGGGATTCTGTTGTCCCTTGCATCCCTACAGACTGTGACTTTCAACCCACCAGGCCCACAGAGAACAGTATCCTCTAAACCACACCTTCTTTATTCTACCACCTGTTGCTCATTGAAATCTCTTTGGTAACTATTGGGGAATAGCTAACTCTCCCCTCAAAATATTATAAAACTATATACTTCATAACATGGACTTCCCAGGTGAGTGGGTGAAAGGGATTTACATAGTAAACCCTGAAAACTGAGTTGAGCAGACCAATAAAACCAATGAAAACCAAAACAGATAAACATTTGTCTAGGCACTGGAAATGCTCCAGCCTTAATACAGCATTAAGGTTCTCTCTGCGGGATGACTTGGGCCCTGCACCTTGATGGGAGAGTCAGCAGAGTCTATAGGATCTTATTCGGGATGACATTCTCTATTGGAACTTTGTTCCTGTTTATTTTTAAGTTTTCTTTTTGTTGCACTGGAAAGGAAAGATGATGGTCAGCTTTAAACATTAAAAATGTACAAGTTGCTTTCTTACAACAAAACTAAATTGTGTACCACACACACACACACACAGGAGCACAAAATGCTCCAAATCCTAAAAGGTAATCCAAAGTAAACATAAAGTATTATCAACGAGTAATTTCCTTGAATCGGTTCTCCGGATCCTAAGCTTTCCAGAAACGTCACTTGAACTAGGTCATACTCTAACACCCATCACAGGATGAAAAGTGTTCCCACCGAGCATTCAAATTGAATGGAACATGTTACCCCAAACAACATCGATATATGCTGTAGCCTAAAGGAAAATATTTATATATTTATATATATTTTTTTTTCCTAAAGGAAAATATAAAGGGGGTAAAGAGTAAAGTTAAAATTTGTAATTAAATCAGTTATTGTAATAACATTTTAAGTTGTGGGGAATTGAAGTTACTATTTAGTAGACTATTAAAATAGTGCTAGTCTACACTAAACAATGGAAAAATATTATTTGTTCTCTTAAATCATCTTAAAATCCTTATTTGTTTTTCAGGGAGTTATTCACACATATAATTATTACCAAGAAAACTATGAAGACGGTATCCATTTATAGGTGGGTGCTACTTTCTTCATCCTTTGAAAATGTGCGTGCTTTTATGACATACTACCTTCGCCCACACCCATCCTGAGGTAATGCCATTAATTAGCAGTTCATTCTTCAAGTTTACCGGAGATATCTAATCTCTAACTCATGATTCCTGCCTCTTAGCTGCTCATTTTTGAAGACTAGTGGATTATGCTATTAAAATTTCTAGAAAATGCCTCTGTTTGTCAAGTTAATCATATGAAAGTGATATAATAATTGTCATCTTTAATATAGAAAAAATAGGTTAGTTGCGCTTGTCCCACAGAGAACTTAAGAAGATTCTAATGTTTATTCCCAAATAAAAGCAACACCTCCTGCTGAGGAGGACCCTGAGTGAGGATTGTGAGGTCACAGCCTTGGTGCTTCCTGTTTGTAAATACACAGAATGGGCTCTAATTAGACACAAGAGGAAATGTTGCCCAGGGAATATATTCGGAATACGTGGAGCTGCTTAGACAATTCAAGGCTGTGTAGAAAGAGGTTGGCATTGTTGTATTAACGGGATATGCCTGCTTTTATTTCTTTCCACAGCTTTACCAAATAAATGGAACTCTAATAAAGAATACCGATGGCAGAGCGATGGCAGTTACTTTCCCAGTGCACATGACACGAATTGTTCTAGTGTAATGCACCTGGCCCATTGTGCAGAGTAAACAAAAGCTGCCCGGTGCTATTAAGGTACATTCACGTTAATTGTAATCGAGTGAACACGATCAGGGTGGCATTTGCCTTGTGTAAAATTTTCCCCTCGTGATGATACTTAATCATGTGGGCACATAACATTTCAGGGGACATTAAATTACCATGCTGGGAGTTCGACAATGGCTCCTGAGCAAAAACCAGAAAGCATCCCTCCAGCTACTTTTTTTCACTCTGCTAATTAAAGAGAATCATAATCATCTTCTGTTATAATGCATAAAACCCACGAAAGCTGAGGGAGTTGAACCTCTCCTATAATTACGTGAACTTCAAAGACCAATACCTCCCTGGTAATAAGTGATTGGTGACTCCAGGACACAGGCTTCAAGGTACTGAAAAAGAGTGAATACATTTCCATTCCATGCGACACTACTCACTCTTGGATTTTGAAAAAACAGAATGTTGTTCCAAATGGCCACTGAATTTCATTGTACTGATGCAACTGGAAATGCTCTACCAAGTCTCGTTTGCCACCGTGTATACAGCATACTCTGTTAACGCACGCATGATACACAAAACACAGCAGCACAGAAAACCACTTAAATATTTTTTTAAAAAGGCTCCTTGGAATCCATGGCTCAAGTTCTACATTTGTTTGCTTCTTTAGACACCTGGAGAGTATTAACTTTTATAAGTAACTTGTCTGATGCACAATATACAGCCAAGATTGTAATAATACACTTTACTCCTTATTCACTTTCCCACCTGAATTTAGATCACATGGCATACATGTAGTAAGTAAAATATTATTAAAATGACAAAAGCAATGGTGATTTGTTTATATAGTGTGAGGCTACTCTGTGTTCATACAACTCATCCTGAATGGAAATAGGGAAGCAGATATCCAGAAAAATGGAATGGCAAAGCCCTAAACACAAGCATGATTTGCTCTTCTGTTCATTTTATGTAGAAATTATGTCCAGTCATAGAAGTTTCAATTCCAAAGCCTCCAGATGAAAATGTGTATGCAGGTTCCTTTAGTCTTAATACTTATAAACTTTCAGTGGAGTGGAATATTCTTTATTTTTAAGATTTTATTTATTTATTTTTAGAGAAAGGGAGGGAGAAAGAAAAGGAGAGAAACACCAATGTGTGGTTGCCTCTCACGTGTCCCCAACCATGGACCAGGCCCACAACCCAGACATGTGCCTTAACTGGGAATCAGCCAGTGACCCTTTGGTTCACAGGCCAGAGCTCAGTCCACTGAGCCACACCAGCCAGGGCTATTCTTTATGCTTCTTTATTAACCAGAAACTTCTTATTAAGAAAATTAAAGAAATATATAAAAATAAAGAAAAACTAAATAGTAAGAATCGCCTATCTTTCTCTGATTTTTTATTTGAATGTTTTCTTTTCCATCTACCACCTTTTATGTATACCTATTTTAATTTACCACCTCCTATGTGAATAAATCACCTTCCACAAACTTTATAGCTTTATGGAACCATCTCTTGGATAAATAAATATATAAATTTTGTACATTTGACTTTTTTCTCCGTCCTTTTCTTCACCCATGTATAGGGAATATAGAGGTATGATGTTGGATCTTTCTTGACTGTTCTGAGGCGTTCAGACGTGTGAGTAAAAAAACTATGACACCTAGCAATGTTACTTATAACTGGCAGAATGCTCATTATTAACATGGCATTTACTTTCCAACACAAGAAAACAAAAACTCCTCATCCTTAACTCTTCTGTTATTTTTACTTTTCTTCTTCTCTGCCAGTATGCAGTCATCAAGGACTTAATATTGTGGCATGTAGAAATGGTTCAAAACTCATCTACCCAAGAATAGGTTTGTGTATGCCCATCAAGAGTGCATTTAATCTAGGCTTATCTAAGTTTTCGATGACACAAATAGCCCTGTAAAAATAATAGGCAAAGGCCACATGCCATTCTGATTACGGAAATTAGAAAATTTTAGTAAGAATCCTTTATCTCATCTTTGAAAACCTCCCTATCTGAAAGAATTTGAAGGACAACAGCAGAGTCACTGGGCCAAGAAAAGAAGTCATGTTATTGTTTCATTAATACCAATTAACACCAATTGCTTAAAATCTGTAGCTTGAATAAATTCCTGGACTACATAAATGATTCCCTATGGTTTAAATATTCTGTAAACTTTAATAATCATAACAGAGTTGTGTAGATATAATTTAGGTCTTATTTCTATGTTTCAGCAAGATTCTTACTCAAATTTTTTACTCTTGGAAAAATAAGGGAATATGAAAATCGATTTTAAAAATGGTTTGGTAGTCAAGAAGAAAGAGTTTGGGATAGATAGAAGGGATGAGAATAATTCTTAATACCAATGATTCCTGAAGTATCAGCCTCCAGGCAAAATACATGACATGGTTGACAAAGAACATTAATGAAACTCTTGCTCCAAAAGATCCAGGTCATAACTAGCAGACTGATTTTGCTAGGTACTGCTGTGAGAGAGTATTGGTCACTGACTGCTCTGAATTACCTCCATGTTGTTATTATCAAGCACACTCAAGAATGAATGAATGCTTGATGCGGTCCCCCCAAGTTAACGAGGATATTAGTCCTAACACATGGATGATGCTGAAAAATGGCTTTCTCGGATATCAGGCTACATTCTGCATGACTGAGTAACAAGCTACTTCTCAAGGCATTAAATTGACTCACTCTCTGTTTTGCTGAGAGCCTGAGTCACCATTCACCCTATTGGTGTCTCCTCTACCAAGGGTTCTGCTTTAAGAAATGGCTACTGGCCAAACAGATATATTTCCTGGAAAAGGATGGTGTCTGTGGTTTGCAATGGATCAAGGCAGATCAAGTGTCTTTATGGTTAATATTTATTGACTTCAGAGCAAAATGCTGTGATGTTTTCCATTTTTCAGACTTTGGAAGGATTGGGTTGAATTTTGGGTTTTACACCTTGGCCCCTGAATGAACAAGAGCTCTGTTTTATAGGTTTACCCAGAGTATGCCATGAATAAATCATGCTTCCTCAAGAAGCCACTACTTAAAAGTTTATTAGGCTATCTTGTCACCAATGAGCACATGCGACATGAGCAGATGGACAAACATGGAAACCATCAAGCTCAACACCAAAACAAACAAACAAAAGACAGCTAATGAGAATGGAGTTCCAGGTTTGGGACAGGACATTTAGCTCCTGATTTTTGAGGACAGCTTTCTGGGAAATTATAATAGAATGCAGTTGGAACAAGGAAGGTAATTTTTTCATCTAAATGAGGTGGAATTAATGCAACATTATGCAACCTGGTCTGCACATTGGCAGCACCTGGAAAAACTTAACAAAGTATTAATACCTGAGTCCCCCCTCCCAAAGATTCTGATCCAAGTGGTCTAGAGTGCAATGTGGGCAACAGGATTTTTTTTTTTTAATATCCCCTAGATGATCCTAATATGCAGGCAAAAACGAGAACTATTGACTGAAGTGGGGTGGGAATGGAGATAGCATGGCCAGTAGAGAGAAAACAGATAGAGGAACTCATGTATTAAAAAAAAAATAAACCAAAAAAACATATAACAACAAAAAACAAACAAACCTAGAAACTAACCTCACGCCCTTTGATAGCAAGAGGACTAATGAACTGTTATAGAATGCCTTGTTGTTCAGTAGTGAAAAAAGAAATGAACTCCAACTACGCAAGTCTACTTCAGTGAACCTTAAAAACATTGATCAGAATGAAACAAACTATAAGAGAAGATATTTAATATGATGTTATTTTTATACAGTTCAAAACTACAAAACACCAATCTTAGGGACATGTGCGCTTATTTTCCAGCTGTCAGGGAGAGCAAAGACTGATGAATATAAAAATCAGAGTAGTGGTTACCTTTCCGAGAAGGGTACGTGGGAGCTTCAAAGCTCTTGCTGATATTTCTATTTCTTCAGCTGGGTGGTAGGTATCATTTTGTAAAAATTAGTCATTTATAAAACTTGCTATGATTCCTTTGTGATCATGTTCATTTAGTTCACTTTAAGAAATGAATCTGTGACTCACTAAAAGTCTGAGTTAAGAGAACAAAAGTGTGTTAATACAGACTGAAGGTGTGGCAGTAAACCAAGGGAAGAAACCAAGATGTTGTATAAGGTGGTGGGGTAAGAATTAAAGAGTGGCTTTCAGGAATTCTTAGAGCATGTTCCCCTTAAATTGTGGAGTGGATAGAGACAGGAAGACAGAGACTGAGAAAAAGTGAGAGGGGAAGAAGTAGGGAGAGAGAGGCTAATTTTCCCTCATTTAGTTTGGAAATGAAAACATGTGTGTTAGCTCTTGGGTGACTGAATGTAGTCTTTGTAGGTAAGAATTCAAAAGGCTGTGTGCAGACCCACCATATTTATGCCTTAGGTTTCCTTGTTTATAAAATGACAGTAATAATGGTAGAAAACACAATGCATTTAGAGAGACCAACACAAATAAATGCTCAATAAATGTCAGGCATTATTTCTATTTTCATCATTCAGATGTCGTTTGCTCCCTAGCTTCCTGCTCTTGTATCTGGTTTCTCCCAGGTCTACCTGGAGGCAACACTCAGAACCTCTTAGTTTTGCTGGGAACCTTTCATTGAATATATTTTACGAATGACAGAGAATGATTTTCTACGCATACCTCAAATTCACAGCTTAAATAGTCTTAGCAACCTATGTGGCCTTATTGAGCCTGTTCAATAATTCTTCTGCAGTGGGCATACCCAAATTGCTCTGACTTCTATCTTTTCTTTTATATGCAGAATAGGTCCCCTATTCCACAGGATAACTCACTTTCTTCCAGCGTCTACCCCAAAATTTGCAGAGAAAACGAAATCAGTGTTTTCTACAAAGTGCTCATTCAGTGTGATCATTGGGCCAACAGCATCAGCATCACTTTTTAGGAATAAAGCCTTAGGCCCATCATAGCCGTGCTGGAGCAGCTCGTTCTCACAAACTCGCAGGCATTCCCTGCACGGTTCAGTGTGAGAAGCATGCTGAGCTTCACAGGCTGGCGGGCCATGCGTGCAGTCGGAGGGAGGACCGTTCCTCTCCTTTGAATGTTTCTCAGCTGTGTTTTTTTAAACTTTAATATTCAATTGCTGTGTTAGTCACAGCTCTAGACAATTTATCAAAACATATTTTCCAAACAAATGTAGTATTCTTCCCAAAAGGAATCAGGGAAAAGTAGATTTCTGCCTGATACTCACTTGTGAATGATTATTCAATAAGCTTGTAGTAGAGACCTTTATCTACTAAATAAAAGAAGAATTGGCCATTAATTTTTATGATTCCTTCATCCCACTCATTGTCCCAGTGTTATGATCCTAACAGAGAAAAGAAGATGTTCTTTAAGATTTAGAAGCAGTCCAGAGAGGTAAGGTTGTTTTGTCCTCTGATGAGAGCCATGAAACTGCTTAGCTTGATGGTCCTAATTAAAGTGACTTGAAGCTTAACTTGTATAGAAATAAAAATATATTCTGGAGAAAGAGTGTGAAAATTGGATTTCTCATATTCCCAGGGTAGGCAATCCTGTTCAGAATGATTTTAAATCAACTCTTTCTTTGAGACAACATATTGATTTTGAAGATGCTAATATATATATTGCCATATCGTATCTGATGGAGTTTTATCTCTGGCTAACCTCAAAGTTTTGCTGTCTGTTATTTCTCCCCATCTTTTTAGCAATTATAAAATTATCTGTGCCTAACAAAGAATCCAATAAAGGATTTCTCATTGTACTCTCTCAGATACCAAGTGAAAGAGAAATTTTAAAGCTGATTGAAGGCAATCCTAAGAATAGTTCACTTTTGTAGAAAAGATATCTGCATTCCTTCTATTTTACCTCAGTTAATGAGATTTTTTGCGTTCCATTGATTCTTGAAATTATAGGGTCGTAAAGTTTTCTAGGTAGACTCAGTTTTTTAACTACATTCTTGTTCTTTTGTTGCTTATGTTACTTTTGTGATGATTAACCCTCACTGCCTGGAGCTTGGATTTTATTTCTATATATCAAATTTTGAAACCAGATGATTCTTAAAAGTCATCCTTTGTTGGAGAAGTCATCCAATATGCTGGCCCACCACTTTTTACATTAAGGACAATATTATGCTTAGCTCCTCACACCTTATGTTAACTTTTGCAAAATGACATGGCTCTTTCCTCCTTGTCATACAAAACTAGGAGTTTGTTAGTTGTTTCTTTTTTTCCATTGATTCCAAAACACAGAAGCTTATTGAATGTCTGCTGTGTTCAGGGCCACATGTGTTGACTATAAAGTTTTGCACCTTTCCCATCCAGTTTGATCCGTCTCTGGCTGAAAGTCTCATTGAGAAGCAGAGAGGGCACGCCTGGCTTGAAGGTTCTCACCTTGTGCTGGAGCTATTTTAGTCTCTGCATGTTCTTTTTCCACTGACTTCAATGGTGGCAGGCTGGTGGGAGGTTTGTAAAGAGGGAGATGAGGAGGGCGTGTTGGCAGCTTGCAAAGCCTTCACTATCCCTGGGCTTAGCATCTCCTAAATAAAGTGGGCTTTCAGCTCAAGCCTTATTTAAAAAGGAAAAAAAAAATTCTCCTGCAGATGAAATAGACGTCAGATGGAAATTTCTCCCCTGACTTGCTCCAAACAGGGCTGCAGCTGTTACTTCTTCCATAACTTTTTCCAGTGAAATTTTTAGGCTTCACCTGTTGATGAACATGACAGGATCCTTCTTCCTATCCCCACCCCAGCTTCACCCCCTCCCTAACTTGCCCTGAAAAGGAGATTGGCCTGAACACTTAGAAAGCACAGCTCAGGGTGTGCTCTGAATATGGCATCTTTTCATCCACTGGGGATGGAAAGCGGGCCACCGCCTGAGGGGCTGAGAGATCTTGGGTTCCTGCCAGCTCGTGGTCCCCTGGGCCCGCTCCCCAGGATGACATGGCAAGCAGCTGAAAAGTAGGCCCCTGCGCCTGCAGGCTATTTCTCTGTATTGCTCTTTCAAAACTATCTCTCATGTTTCACTTTTGTCATTCATTTCAGTGTTACATCCCAGATATGAGTGATATCATATGGTTCTTAACCTTTTCTGCCTGACTTATTTCACTTAGCATGATATTCTTAAGATCCAAGACAACCAACAAACAAAAACTCATCGACAGACAACAGTGTGGTGGTTATCAGAGGGAAGGGGGTGGGGGAGGAGTAGAGGGCAAAGGGGGTCTAATATCTGGTGACAGAAATGACTTGACATTGGGTAGTGGGAACACAATGCAATATACAGATCAGGTGTCATAGAATTGCACACTTGAAACCTATGTAGTCTGACTAACCAATGTCACCCCAATAAACTGCATAAAAAATTAGGATTAAAATCAATTATACAAAGTTTATTAAACTATAAATTAAAAGAAGTTTTGATTAAAATTAAGATTATTTTTAGAATTATAAGTTAAAAACATAAATAAATGCTTAGTTTCCTCAGGAAAAAAAACAACAACTATTTTTCAGAACTCACTGAGCCTTGCCCAGGAGCCGGCTAATAATTGTTATAGCCACTTAGGTGTAACAGAGATAGATATGGAATCTCAGGTTAGAACAGACCAATGAAACACAAAGTTTTGAGTCAGACCCCAGCTGTAAAGGGCAGGTTCTCTTCAACTGAAATCGACTTTAAGGGAGAAAGAAGGGAAGAGTCAGATATTCAGCAAGAGAAAAGAATACTTTTTCACTGGCTTCGACAGATGGCTGTAGCCACTTGCTGACGTCACTGGGCATGCTTCCTTTTTTCTAAGATAATTAGTTCTATTGACACACAGAATTTGATATTGAAAACTGATCTCCTAATAGACCTCCCAGCATCTGCTATCAAAGAAACATAAGATGGCATTGGAAGATGAAAGAATTGATAGATAACACGTTGAAAACTGGTGATGTAACAAAGTTAATCAGAACTCAGTCAAACACTGGGTGCAAGCTGTATAACATCACACACGGTCTGCACACAGCCTACAGTTCCCTAATAGTTTTCCTGATGAATTCCACTTAGTTTCTCCAGTTGATTCCCATTTTTTGAGTTGAAATGAATTTGTTTTAACTTGGCGATGCCTACCAAACCTGCCACCACTGCCCCCTATCCTTCCTCCCTGGGTGGATGACCTCACCTGCTATGTTACCAGGTAGAAGCTGTAAGATGGAAAACTCCTCAGCTTCCCTCCGTGCACTGCATAAATCCACACACATGTGGATCAGCTCAATGCCATCCCCACTCCCTTCTTCCCTTCTGATATGTGGAGGCGCTAAGTTCACCTACACCTGATATCCTGCTCACTTGTTACCTTTCTAGGAACCTTATTTTGCTAACTTTCTCTTCTCTCGGTTATATAATCATCCTCTCTGTATCAACTAGTTTATTCTTATTTGCTTGCATGCATTATCACTTTCTGTTATTAAAAACAGCAACAAAAGCCTTCAACCTAGCATCACCTTCCAACAACCTACCTTGTCTCTTTGGGGCATTTGGGATTGAACATCAACCAATTTCTCCTCTCCCCTCACTCATCCTTTGTGTGATACCTTTACATGAAATGTCTTGGCCACTCTCTGCTTCTTACTAAGAGCTCCTCAAGGAAGAAAGAATAAGATTAGAGGAAGGAACTTAGCATGCTAGCGTGTTCTGCTAATCACCAAATAGAGCATGAACCACCTCCACAGAGAAAAGACATAACAGGAAGAAATGTTTTCAAGGCCCAGAATATTCCAAAGGTGAGGGCAGCCAGTGTTTTAAGATGTAAATGCCAGAAACACTGGTCCTCAACAGGCCCTAGGGATGAAAGCTGTAGGCACACCCCCAGCTGCCCACTTCAGAATCCATGAGGGTAATTCTTCTCCAGCCAAATGGACAGTGTCAATGAGAGGCAGATGCAATGAGAGATGGCCTTGGCTTCAGTTTGCTCTGAGGCATGTTTCATGGGCTTCATTATACACAGGAACATGTGGAGCACCTGATGTTGTAGCCAGATCTCAAAACGCCTGCTCCTGGGAGGAAGCAAGCTCTGTGTCCCCAGAGAGACCACACAGAGCATCACCAAGGTACCAGAAAGAAGGTTTAGAGGGAGAGTGGGAAAAGGTAACCTCAGTTAAAATCTGTCACCTGCAGCAGTCGAAACTGGCAGCCAGCTTTGTAGACTTGGATGAGTATTTTGACAAATCTGCACTTCAATTTCTATGTTCATAAAATAGGGTACCACTGTGATGATTAATTTTATGTGTCATCTTAACTGGGCTAAGGGATGTTCAGAGAGCTGGAAAACATTATTCCTGGGTATGTCAGTGAGATTATTTCCAGAAGACATTAGCATTTGAATGGGTGAATTGAATAAAGCAGATGGCCCTCCCTGATGTAGGAAAGCATCAGCTGATCCCTTGAGGGGAGGGATAGAACACGAAGATGGAGGGACGGGGAATTCTTGCTCTCTGCTTGAGCTGGAGCATCCATCTCTCCTGTCCTTCCACATGGAACTTTGGAGCCCCTGGTTCTTGGGCCTTCAGCTCTAGAACCAGGATTTACACTAGTGTCTCAGCCCCAAACCCAATCCCCCACCCCACAGTCCCTCACCTCCTAGACCTTTGGACTGAATTATACCACTGGCTTTCCTGGTTCTCTAGCTTGCAGATGGCTGACCTTCAGTCTTCTCAGCTGCCATAATTGCATGAGCCAATTCCCATAATAAACATTTTTATCTATCTATGTACATATCATTTTGGTTTTGTTTCTCTGGTGAACCCTGATACAATTACCTTCCTTATAGGGTCACTTGTGAACACATACTAGACACACTAGAATATATAAAATAAATTTAAAAAAGACCAACTATTGTCCAGGCTGTACAGCAATGGTGGGAGTCATGTACTGCTTCTGAGAAAATGAATTGGTAAAACCACTTTGAAAACTGTTTGGTAGTGCCCGCTGATGGCACATATAAATATCCCATATGATCTGGCAATTCTACCTCTAGCTGTATGAAACACACATACAAGCACATGTTTACCAAAGGACATGCAGAAGAATTTTCATAGCAACACTATTTGTAATACCTCCAAACTAGAAACAATCCAACAAATGAGGCCTTAGGTGGTATTGTTATGACCAAGGTAGGATGGACTTACCCAATGAGTTTGTCTACTAAGTCTCATGAAAAGAAGACAAGTAGCACTGTGAGTCTCCCACCCTGATGAATAATCACGCTAGCAAAAGGTAGTCTTGCCCGAATCAACAAACCGGAGTCTGATCAAGACTATAAACCCAACCACCAGTGCTCAGGAAATACAGCAGATCATGTTAAACTCCACCACAGGAACACAATCAACACAATCAAGATGATGGAGATGTGTGTCAATGATCCAATTTCTTCAACAAATAAATTGTAAGTTAATTAGGAGGAGAAAAGACGTGTCATTTGCTAATTCATTAAGCTACCCAGTTATTCTGTGAGGTTTTCTGTGTCAGTATTAGGTTCCACCGTAAAAGCTTTCAATGTCTGTTCCTGTGCTAATGTCTGGGAACACACACATGAATACGCCAAGACCCTTTTCCTTAAAGAAGATGTGACCCTATGACCCCTGAGATCAACATAGTGTTGTGGGTTCCGTAAAGGATGAAGTTCAGGACACAGAGGGGCAAATCCAGTTATTTAGGGGCACAGATAAGCACATAGGCTATCATTATCAATTGTCACTTGGTGTCTTAGTCAGTTCAGGCCACCATAACTTAATGTCATAGACTAGGTGGCTTCAACAACAGAAATTTATTTTCTCACTGCTTTGGAACTGGAAAATCTGAGATTAGGGTAACAACATGGTCAGGTTTTGATGAGAGCTCTCTTCTTGGCTCTCAGACTACTGCCTTCTTGTTGTGTCCTCACTGCCATGGCAGAGAGAGGGAGAGAGAGAGATCTGGTGTCTCCTCCTCTATCTATAAAGGCACTAATTCCATCACAAGCCCCTAAGCCCATGACTTTATCAACACTAACCATGTCCCTAAGGCCAGCAGCATCACATTGTGGTGGGTTAGGGCATCAACGTATGAATTGGAGGTGAGGTGGACACAATTGAGTCCATAGCACCTGGTTACAGAGGTTTGGGGTAAATTGAGGGACACATGTCAACATAGGGTCCCAGTTCCTTTGGCATCAAGGACGTGTACCCCTCATCCGTCTCCTCTGAGCCCACTCTGTAGAAAGAACTGATAGGCCTCCCAAATTCTATAAATCTTAGGAAGAATAAAATTGCCTTTCCACTACTTCGATAGCTGTTAATGACACTTTCTAACAGCGATTGATATGCTTTTGTCTAACAATCCCCTCTTATCTCTTTTGTTTTTCTTAACTGCCTACCTTTAATTTTTATAGGGTTAGTGTAAGGACTTTGTTACCTCTCTATTGTCTATTCTAGACATCTTATTTTAATTCTCTTTCTCATCAATTTTGGTGGTTTCATTTAGGTCAATAGGCTCATTCACTACATTTTAAATGCCAATGTTCTTGCTACCACATTCATATGAGTCGAAGCCTTTGAAGTTACTTTAAGATGTGTCTTTAATTAGTGCCACGTCAGAATTAGGAATAAAAGGAATGAGACTTTTAAAATTGAGTTAAAAGAGATTGATAGGTTTCCTCTCTATGGTCTGAGAAAGATTTCACCTTCTGACTAAAGTCTCTAAGGTCATATACTGAAGAGAGTCAGTCAAAGAGATAACATCAAGGAGATTTGGCAATTTGTCAATAATGAGACAGGGAAACTACTGAAGTTCCATTGCTGCGTATGTTCTTTCACTCAGCCAGTGTTTTAGAGACAAGTGTGACCCATATTTATATCTCTGGGACGATCTAAGTCCTAAGTGTTAAAATAATAAAAAACTAATTTGCCGACACACACATGCACACACAGGGACTCTGCTCTTAAAAAAACATGTCATCAGACGAGCCTGACAGAACAGTAAGTGGACAATTACAATATAGCATAGTATGAACTAGTATAGGAATAAGTCTTGGGCTATGGAAACACACTCGATATTGCACCTTCTTGCAAGGGTTGTAAGTCATAGGACACACAGGCACTGTATGGGCTTACTCAAGAACAGGGCACAGTGCTTTCCATTCTAGAAGCAGATCAGTGTGGAAGATACCAAGTCAGGAAGCAGTAAATAACAACTCAGGAAAGTTCCAGATAAAGTTTGAAATAAGTGGTCAGACCCTTTAAATATAGTAGGAACTAGTAGAAAAGAGCACTCTGGCCTGTTTTAACAATACGAGAGAGAAAGTAGGACGTAAAAAATTTGGGACTGAGTCACTGGCAAACAGATGGGGACAAGAAGGCCAGTGGCCATGTGTAGGATTGTGAGGTCTCAGTGTCTGGTCATTGGGATAAAATGAGTTTCTTTTGTTTATAATTATTTTGATTTCATGTTATTAAAACCATAAATACATAGCACTATGGGCTTGCTAACTGAGATATGTTCTAGGTATCAGTTAATGAACACAGTACTTGCAATGACAGAATTCTCCTACAAATTATCCAAACTACAGAGATGACATGCCATGTGTGCATAACAGCCTTAATGTGTTTAGGAAAATATTATTGGATTAAAAACCAGACATCTTTAATTTAATAGAGCTGCATACAGAGAGTCATAAATGACTCACCCAATTGTCTCTTCATGGTTCGATGTTAACACCAATACAAAAATAGTAAAATTATCATACATAGAATTTAACCTAAGTGCTTTAAGGATGACCATTAGAACCACTGTTAAAGATGATATGGGGAGACATCAGCTGAAAGATTCCATAAACACTTTGGAGAGAATCAAAGTAGTACAAGAGAAAGAAATTATTATTGAAATGCAAGCAATTAAGTAGTGCAGTGCCCAATTGGGCATATGCGCTTAAATATGCTGCAGGTCTCTCTCCATCTGGATTTTAATAAGCTTTGAGTTATTGCCAATAAAATACCAAGGAGGCCTCTTCCGGCCCTCATGGGCATCTGCCCACATGGTTCAAGCAGGCAGCTGACGGGTTACAGTTGCTGTGTTGGGCATGATCAGAATGGAGCCCAGCATTTCACAGTGGTCATGGTTTCACAAGCATGCCTGGCTAGAGCTTTGAGCTGGACTCTTGCCTCAGCTGAAATTATTTAGAAATAGTTAAAGAACTATGAATTCTTCCTTATATTTTTAGATAGACATATTTTTAAGTTTTCATCTGAAGTTTAAGTAGTGGGATAGAATACATATTTCAGTGTATTGTAAATGTCAGTATTTTAAACAACACCGTAACCTCACTCTTTTAATTTTATCTACATAACCTAAATTCCAAAGTGGTTTGATAAGTATCATGATTTATTTAGGTAATACATAAACCAGGTTTCCAATACCCAGAAACATGATAGGACTTTTTCTCCTTACATTCATGGTTCCGTTCCCCTTCCCCAAAGGGATTTCACTAAAGTTCAATGGCTTGTCTTCTTTTTCCCTCTCCTTTTAGCCATTCTGGAAGGTATGTGTAGTGGAACAATATGGTGATTTTAATTTGAATTTCCATAATGACTAGGTTTCTTTATTTAAAAACAATTGATTTATCAATACCTTAATCAGGAAAATGATGTCGACAGATTTTATAAAAGCCACAGAGATGGCATATGGATAGGACACGTTTTATATGGACTCTATTATGACACTGTACTCTCACCAAGGCCTTTACCACTTAAGCTTATCACGTTTGAGTGTATATGTGTACAATCAATACCAATAAAATTTTATATATTAGACTTTCCAACCATCTCCAAACCCCACTCCTTCCCTCATGTCTGACATTCAACAATGACCCCAGGCGGAATATCAATGATGAAGGAAGAGGTTGGTTTCAAACATTAAATATTAACAAAAGAAAACCTATAATATATTTTGGGGGGTCTTTTAAAATTTAAAAGACCTGACATCAAAGGGCATGCTTTGTCATAATGTCCTTTGAAATCTATGCAAAGTAGACATTTTGTCTGAATATAGAGTACTACATCTAATTCATCTGCGCTTTTGAATTAAACCGTGATTTAAAGTCTTACGTTTTGATTCTAGCTTTGTCATTAATTAAGTGGTTTGGACTTGAAGTTGATTAATTTGTAGAAGGAGGTACTGAAACTGCTGATATTGCTGATAAGCAGATATCATCAGTTCTGCTCACATGTCATGAAGCCCAAGGTCATACGTGCTAAGTTTAGCCTGCTCCAAGGCTCCCTTTCTAGTCAACAGTCAACACTTTCATAAATTAAACCACATCTTTAGTATTTGATTTTTATGAATACATTGAATAGTCTATCATATTTTACAAATATAGTATATCATAACTCCATTTATTTGCCAGTGGGATTTTTTTTCTGGATTAACACATAATGTTTCTGGAACTCACAATATATAAATAAACACATTAAAACAGTTCTGAAAGGGACCAATGGACTAGAAATGACCACACAGAGAATAATGGGAAAACTGACAATGGGTTAAAGAAAAGGTAAAGTTGAAGAGACATAAAGATATCTTAAATATCTGATGGCTAAACATATGCAAAAGGAAGTAACACAACCATCGAGGCAGAGGCTGGTAGGAATTTCAATTCCCATCATGCGAACAGGGCCCAGAAGTGTCCAATGCAAGGTGTATAGTATAGACAGTGCAGTGTATGTAGAAGGAAAACTGGGATTGATTCAAAGTCAGTATCATGGGCCTAATCCCAGCTGGCTCATCCACACAACCCGACCTATGTGCAGGACCACTGTAGTGAGCAGCTCAATTGCCCGTTGAAATCCAGGTTCTGGTTTCATACAACCCAAATAATTTAGGGTTCTTGTAGAGATGTGGTATAATAATAACTGCAAACACTTTTTGAATACATATATAGGCATAAATGAAACAAGATGAAGAATCTATAAAGATAAGCAATTTGAAACCATGGAAATAAAAACTATAGTCATTAAACTCAGTAGATGATATACTCAGAAATAGACATTTCAAAGAGAGAATCAGAAAATTGCAGGGTAGTACAAATAAATTCACCCACAATTCAGGACAGATACAAAGAAAGAATTTTTCAAAGTAACCATTCAGGATATGAAGGAGAGACTTTAGATAGATAGATAGATAGATAGATAGATAGATAGATAGATAGATAGATAGATAGATAATAGGCTGTAATAAAAAGAGAAAGGAAATGGTGGAGAAACAACACTTAAAGATAATTGCTAGAAATTTTCAATGAGATTGATTTTATAAAATAAAGCATTGTGGGGACTGCAGAACTACCTAAAAGCAATTAAATTCATTATGCTTTTAAAGATGAGGAAGCCAAACAAAATAAGAATACTGGACAAATTTGTCCAGTAGATTACCATTTTCAAAACTTGGAGTAAATATCACTTCAAAAGAATTAAAATGGAAAAAGGAAACCTTAGAAGCCCTACAAAACTCACCATAATTAGTATAGTTATGGTTTTTAATTCAAACTTGATGTACTCTATACGTCAGTGTCTGTTGGAATCACACATATGCCCAGCTGCTGATAGAGAGACTTGTTATTTCTTGTAAAGTACCACCTGGCTCATTTTGAAACACCAGGAATCTGTCTCAGCCATCCCAGAATGTGTGTTATTAGTACCAAAGCACTATATGTATCATACATGCTTAGAAGTCTAGGCCAGTTCATTTTTCAGCAAGGAAACCCACGCTAAAGCCTTTTTTTCTCTCCACTCCATCTCCATTACATAATAAAAGAACTTTAAACAGCTTCTGGTCATGAACTCTGTGTGTAATAAAACAAATCTGAACTTTTGTTCCAACTGTCTTCGTTCATGAGTATAATTTATGTTTTGTGCCACCACCACCCAAAGATTTTGAGATTTATAGATTGTAATTTACATCATATTGGTTCAGTTTTCCTTGAATTTAATTTTTCTCATAAAAAGAGGAAAATCAGAGAAAGAGTAGAGTTTTAATAGGAAATTTGGGTCAACCTCAAATCCCTAAATGACCTTCTAAACTGAAAGTATATTTTTGAACTACTCATGGTGCAGGATTTTAGATTAAGTGAATTCCACAACTAAGGAACTGATTTGTTTTTAGGTATACACAAAATTGTTGTTTAGTGATATATTTCATATTTTATGATTGTTTTCTTTTTTATAATTAGCCCACATTCTTTTCCATACTTCTACAGAAAGCAAAAAGGATTATAAATTTTAGTTTGAGGTCAGAAAACTACCAAAGATTTTCTTTAAGAGTTGGAGACTTTTAATAAGATCAAAATATTTGTGATTATAACCTACAGTTTCTAAGAGTGAAACATATATACCTTCTAAATTATTTTTTAAGTAATGTAGAAGATTTCTCTCTGAGAGGAATGGGGGGCCCATGCCAAATTTTGTAGCTTTTCCCTGACAAACAGAAACAGGGAACTGGTTTGGCTTAGCATAAAATGATTTGAACACTGTGAGACACAGAGTTTTAGTTGTAACTCTAAACATAGGAATCTCGAGTAAGTTCTAAATTTGGAGAATGCAATTCTAGTTACTAAAAAAGCTTTGCAATGGCAAAAATTTCCCATCAGTGCTTAATGAATCCCTTTTCCTTCTCAAATAGGATCCTTCATAACTTTATAGCTAGGAGAGCCTTGGGCTCTGGACAGTTTTCACTAGTCTTCTAACTCTTTAAGAGCGTTACTAGTTAACTGACTCAGGTTCATGCTTGAGATGGAAATTCATTGCATAGTTAGTTGCCATTTTTCCAGTATTATAGGAATTATCTTTGTCAGGTAAATCTGCATCCACGCGCTAACAAAAAGATTGTGAATACTTCAATAGAGGCATAGTAGGAATGTGAGAAAGCACGGACAGATATAGGCATGCATGTTTGTACATACATCTTTTTGTCTTTTAATAAAAAAATTACTTTCTTCCAAAGGGTCAAGTCGAACCATCCTTAGCTCCAGGCAAGTGTGGCCCATAGTCGAGCCTTGGCTTCACATGGCTCTGCACGGCACAAGGACACAGGATGGAGTCACTCGAGAACATGCGGGTGACTCACGAAGAAGCTGCCACTCAACGGGCACAGCACTCTCCAGAGTCTCCAACATCTATGCTCACGACAGGCTTTCCGGCCCAGCAAAACACATGCCCGCATCCCTTGCACTTTGTTCTTGTATCAGAAGACCACTGAGTCCAGACATATTCATCTGTTGGTTTGGGCCATTACCAAAGCAATGGACAGATGCTGGTTGCAGTAGAGAAAAGACTTGAACAGCAAATGCTCACAATGTAAAAAGACAAAGTAACAAATCAAATCTCCCTTTTGGGATAGCATGAGAGCAATAAGTTATTGGCTAACATTTTTTCTCAGTTACATTTTTTCTCAGTTGTGCTGAAATTCTTTTTTTTTTTTTTTTTTGCTTCTTGTGCTCTAATTCATAATCCTGGAGATAAGAGTTGCATAATTCAAAATGCTATTAATAATTTTGAACTTCTAAATATCTGTTCCTTAGTCTTAACTGTGAACTTTGAAAACTAACTCTTTACATTATCAAATAAATAGACATTGATTGTTAAATCTCTAATAGTTTCATTGCATAATGTAAATCTAACATAATTTCAATATTTCAAATGTAAATTTCAATTTTATCTTTGTTTAGCTCTGTTTTAAACTGTGATATTTACTAATTATGCATTGTCTTTTACTTTTAAGTTTTAATGTATCCTTTTGAATATTTTATGAGAAAAATAACTTCAAAATATATAAGAAAATTAATTTTATTTACATTCATATAATGATTTATTACTCAAATAGTTGTTAAATAATTAAAATAATGTATAATAAAACATAATTTTACATACTTTCACTTCACTTATATTTATTTTTTAAGACTTTAAATCATATCAATAGTATACCAATTAAGTGAAAATATTGATTATGTAAACATAACTGATTCTACTAGGATGAAAACAATCAAAATAGATGTTATTAAATATATAATCATTTATGGACTGTGTATATCTTTATTTCACCACTCATCCAAATATTGCTGGCTTATGAATAAAACACCAGGCATGCACAATAATAAGTAAATTCACTCATCTTTGGTATTTTGCCAACTTTCAGTCATATGAAAGCTAAACCTTTGAACATATCTTTCAATTTTGTAATTACGAAGATACATTTGCCAAGAATAGAGAGGAGAACAGATTTTATTTAACAGTTTGTTAGCTTGATATGTAACTTTTAAATATTTGACATATGGTATGTGGGCTTCCCTTTCTACTCTTGCTCCAGGCTCTGCAAATGTTAGAAATGAGCATGGTTTCAAAGGCGTATCTAGAGAGTATGTCCAAGGACCCATATATAAGCCAGTTCTATAACTGTACCATGTGGCTGGACTGCTTTGAGGGCAGAGCAGTCTTTCCTCAAAATCATTGAACATTAAGATGCTACATAATTTAGTTTATGCTAATTTCATTTTCCCCAAATTGCAAAGGTTACACATTTTTAGGAAAAATATAAACTCCCAGCAGTTCTTTCTGTTTTGGATATATGGTTAGCTCCTCCAGACGCACCTTTTGCCCAACTTGCTGTATGCACGAGAAGGCTGACCCATGTGGACTGTATTGATGGATTATGTTGTTGTCTGGCTTCTGGTTGGCATTGACATTTTGGGATGTGAGAGCGGAGAAGGAGTGAGGCCCAGTGCTCTCTGTTTGGCATGTCGCAACTGGTTGGCTGCATCTATCTAACCGAAGACCACAGCTTCTTTCAGGAGCCCAGCCTTATTCCCCCTGACTCAGGGTCTGGGGATGGCCCCTTCCCCTTGCCTTTTACTGTTCAGGTTTACGAGTAACTCATGGGTCCCTGTTGGCCTCCGAGTACCACAGTACCCCTTGTTACTTTTTCTAAACTCTACCCACACCTTTGCAAATAGCCCTACCCCAGTTTTTAAGCTGTTCTAATTACCTAATTTCCATGTGCCAACTCTCTCCATTATCGTTGTGATTATTACACTTCCTACCAGCATAAACGTGACCTTGATCATTATCCTCCACCTTTTGAGCTATATTCCAAGTCAGAGAACTTAAATGTCCTCCAGAAACATAGTTTAAAAACAAGAGAATTCATTCTCCCTTGGTAGTATACACAATTTAAACTCTCTTCCAGTTCCTTCTCTTTGGGGAGTACCTCTAGCACTCAGCGCAGCATCCGTTCATTATAGACACTTCGCTAGTTATTGAATGAATATTGAATCATTCATTAGCAAAGGACAAAACGTGGCCTCTCAGAGGCAAGGGTACAATTTCCTCTTTTCCTAAGCTGGTTTCTCTCACGTATCTGAGTGACTCCATGTCACCTTCTGCACTGATGTGGACATGGGCAGTCATGGGGGCCAGAAGGAAAAGAAACTAGTGGAAGGGAGATAAAATTAGTTGAAGGGGATGTTAAAAGTTCTTCAAATGTGTAACATCAAATATTTGTGAAGACCTCTGTCTTTGAGAGGCTAGGACTTGCATATTGTCTGACCACCATCCGGCAGGGCATTTAAATAGTATAGAAGTCATACCTTCCCTGCTGGTTATCCAACTGCTTCACAAATTAAGCTGAGACTAGTTCCTTTAGAAGAAGATTGATCTGGTGTCTGATGCTTTTCCTTCCATTGATTTATTCTTGCTTTTTCATTTTTTGTGTTTAATGTCATTTCGGTTTCAGTGAGACAATTATATAATTTATGTTATGTAACATACTTTCCTGGGCAATAATCCGATGGAACCACATTTTCCCATAAAGTTATACTTGTCCCTTGTGCTTCTTAAAAACACTTCCTTTTACCAGTAGTTTTTTTCACAATTCTTGTTCCTAAAATTTTATATTGTTTTGGTGTACTAAAGTGCAAAAAACAAGTTTCCTTAGAAGGCCCACTGTTTATATTACCTAAACCATGAATATCTGATTTTTTATTTATTAATTTCTTCTTCCTATAACCCTCACCTTTTTATTCTTGTTTTCTTTCTTGGTGTCTTTAGATAAATGCTTATTGATTTATTTTCATTTTGTGATTAAAAATAATAGTGGCAATGACTGAATGCTTTGAATTTTAACCTTGAGAGCTGTACACACTATTCTAACTGTGGCTAATCACTAAAAAGACTGTCATTGCAGCTTTAATTCTCTGTGACCTGAGACTTATTTACGAGTGTTTTCTAATTTCTAAATGCTTAGGGAGAAGTTTATTATTAATTTCTAACTATACAACATTTTATTAGAGAGCAGTGATTACATCTTTACTTTATGGAATGTATTGACATTTCTTTGGGCCTTTATAATGTGTTCAACTGATAAAATCTCATGGACATACTAAGTCTAATATACATATAATTGATATTTAAATATATATTATTGATATTCATTTTCCTTTCTCTCCCTAAACATGCATATATGCATGTTTCCTCCCCCTAAACACATACATATATGAAGAACAAATCCTTTGGAAAATGGATAATCTCATATCTGAGACTACTACCACTCTTGCCTATTTAGCCACATTTAGTCAGGACAGAATACAACCCTTCACTGGACAGACTGTAAATTGAAATCTCATGTTCTATTAAAAATCACTCAGTGAGAACCTCCTGCACAACTCTGTGCCCACTTTTAAAGGCTATCCGAGTGACCTGCATGACCAGTGGAGTCCTTTAATAACACTGATCCATTTTATGAGCCATACCCAGCTGGTGAGAGCTCTGTCTCAGGCTTGCCAGGCCACAAAAATCAGTTCCAGAACTCCTGTGAAGGAGGTGCAAACTTTTCATGTGCAGAGGGCATCATTGTTCCGCTCTTTATCCTGTTGAAGTCACACTTAGAAAACTCAGCCCCTAATTTCCTCCCTTCAAAAGGGATTGTTGTTGTTGTTTCAATTTTTAGCTAGTTTCCTTTATTTACACTGCTTTTGTCATGTACACATAATGTTGACCAACTTTAGATATTTACAGATTCGAACAGCTGCAAACATATAATTAGATCTTATCAACTTTGGCCATATGTTTGTGAACAAAACTCTCTTCCCCTAGGCCACCAAAGAGCTAAAAACACTTAGGAATTTGGCAAGTTGACAAACTTCTGTATTCTCACTCTTCCTACTAGGATCCTAGATCTTAATGAGCTTCCTAAACCTAATCACTGTGCAATGTGAGTCTATGAACTGTCTTTCCAGAATTGTGTTAGCCAATGTAGGTCAAGGTTGTAATTGCCCTCCTGGTGGTTCCCTCCACATTAAACACTTTACCTAATACTACTATCCTCATAACAGTGAGGATTACTGAATAGTAATTTCTAACAAAGTCACCTGTAATCACTCATGACTCATTTCACGGGCAAAGGGGCTCCTTTCTGAAAATTAAATATGCCTGAGATATATCTCCTCTCCACTCTTGTTTGTCTTGTTAGGCTTTTGAAATTCAGCTTTGATTTTCTTCAGTCAGAATGTCATTGGGCACTTCCCCTTTAATTTTGTGGATGTATCAAGCATAGTTCAGGAGAACAGATTCTATAAGATTTAGCTACTAATAGATGCTATCTTATTAGGGAAACTGCCTTCTTCCTACCTACACCTCCTACTAGTAGATAACAACTCCGATTTTGATCAGCTCGCTCCTCTGGGTACAAGTTCATAGGAACCAATGTGAATCATTACCTCGTTGCGATTTTATTCCTTTTTTCCTACTTAAACAATCATTCCTTTAGCAAAACTGAGTCAGCGTCAGTGACAAGCTGCATTTATGAAGTAGGGTATAGACACTTTGGATCCTTGGTTACTCTAACTCTGTCGACTCAGTAGCAAATGAAACTGCAGAACTAACGGAAATCAAGGAAAGATTACATAAAGAAGTGCAGGGAAACAATTTCAGAAACAAAGAGTTCAATCTAAATTTAAATTAATTAAAATTTTTCTAGGTCAAAATCTGCAGTAAAAGAACCCAGCCTAAATGCAATGGGCTATCTCAGCTGAAATTGCTGTTTTCATTTTAAAAATGGCATGTTATTGTGACCTGCATAATAAATTTTGCAGGAAGATGACAGGTTAAATTTAATAAAACATTGCAAGAAACTAGGAAAGAAGAAATGGAAGCAAAGCATGGGGAAATATCTTAGCAGAGTTCATCCCTAAAGTACAGAAATAACAATGTTTGCATCAAATTCCTTGCCTGACTAGGCACAGAGCCACGGCTATTGAAGAGTTTTAATAACTGTTTCTGTTTAAATGCAACCCTCATTATAAGTTGTTAGAGATATCAGGAAGTCAATAAAGATTTTAAAGCTCGTTTTACCTTTAAGCATGAATACATTCATACTGTCTTCCTTTTCCCAGGGGGTGTGGGTGGGATGAAGGATGGGGAGCAGAGGAGAGACACTAGGTGGAGGCACATTTGAACAAAGCTGAATTTAGCTTATATTTTAATTCACTTGTGTGGGTGATCTTCCCAGAAGACAGAATCCAAATGATCTTCTGGGGAAAATTTAGCTACAATGCAAGCAAAGCAAGTTCTAGAACCATGTGAACAGCTAAGTGCCTGAACTGCTCATTTTCAGATCAAATACTGTAACATACAAAGGTTGATCCAACAGTTTTTGTTTTTATGCACTTTTCTCCTGTCCTCCATGATCCCTAAGTCAGCTGTTTTGATTAGATGCTTCACCTCCTTCAGGGCATAACCAACAGCAAGTTCTTGAAAGAAATACTCACTTGAAGTTTGACATGCTTTTCTCTGACATATTCTTTACAAATAATATAATGACACTTGATTCTTCCAGAGCACTTTTAGTTGGTACTTGTGACAGAAAGCTCTCTTGGCAAACTCAGAATAGAATGCAAATTAAAAGGCAAACAGCAAACTAAAAAAAAAAAAAAAAAGAGTCTACAGCAAAGGAGAGTCCATGACTAATGTTTTGACACAAAGAGCCTGGGCATCTTAAGCTGCTTATTAGAAAAAGGATGAAGGCTAGAACATGCATGATTCTGGCAGGACTGCAGGTGCTCAGAAATTTTCTGCTCCTTTCCATGCTCTTGTTACCTGAGTGGACCCATTTCACCAGTCCTCACCAATGGGCTGTGAGAAAAAGAGAGATGTGTTCCTTCCAGGCTGAGGCAGGGACAAGCCCACAGGGGACCCCCTCTTCCCCCGACACACCAGCTGTGGGCGTCAGGGGTTCCCAATATCAGACATACAAGTAGGAAACAGTCTGCCCCCTGCCCTACTTGGAAGGAAGAGCCCAAGAGAGCTTTGGATCCAAAATGGCTTCATAGAGAAATAAATATTTATTAGTTCAACCACCAACATTTTGGGGTTAGTACATTATCACAGCATGACCCAATCCCTAGTGACTTATCCAAAACACAAATACAAAGTTATAAAACTCACCAATTCAGAAATAAAATTACTAAATGACTATCCAATAGGACCTGTTAAAAATAAATGAGCAAATTAAAATAGGACATTTTAATCTATTATTTAACAAATTTTTTGAAAAAAGTCATAATTCCCATCTCTAACTAGGTGCGGTAATGCATTGCTATCAAAAACAAAAGTCATTAGTTTTGGAATTTTTCATACAATTCATTTATAGTTTTATTTACTATGTACACTTTTGAGAATCAAGACAAAAATATCAAAATCTACAGGGAAAACTTTATACAAAACGTGTTGATTTTGATGTTAATCACTGCAGTAAAAAAAGGAAACTATCTTAAATGTGAAGTAATAAAAAATTGAAATAAACTATAACAAACCAATGTGATATTGTTAATCAGCCATTGAAATGTATTCACCTTCCTGACTATTCCTCAAATATTCCAGCTTTAAACCTAAGATGATCTTATCTTACGTGTACCTTTAAGGTTTAGAGCCCACTTATTTTCAAAAGCAGTTTTAAATGACAGGCAATAAAACATTTTTAAAGCAGGACACTTAAGTCACTGGTTGAGCCAGACACCATCAATGAACAGGCGGGTGTAAAGACTTACGTTTCTTCCCAGGTCACTTCAAAACCCCTTGTTCCTCCGTTAATGTCCCTTTGTCATGAGTGGTGCCCCTCAGTGGTGGTGCCCAAGGTGACCTGGCCATACTTAACGGACCATAGGCAACTTCTTGATGCAAATTGGTCAGCCCATTTCTCTCCGTGTAGAATTTGGGACGGGGATGGAGAGGATGCTCGCTTAGCTGGAATCACCGCAAGTAAAGAGCAAGGAGGGAAAAGAAAACCTGGGGAGGTAGGGGGACGAGGAAGGGACAGGGGAGGGTCTCAGTAAAGGGACCAGATGCCAAACAGAACCTTGAGGCGTTTCCAGGAGTTATCCTTTGATGAGACCCAGCACTCTGACTAATTCTGAGTTATTTCATAAATCCTTTTATCTATTTTTGTTCAAGCTGACTCAAGTTGTCTCATACTCATTGCAGCAAAGGGAAAGAGGGGAAATTGTAAAAAAAAAACAACAACAGAGAAATAAAGTTCTAATTTGATGCTGACTTGATAACTTAACTGGCCACCTTTACAAAAAGGGAAAAAAATAATAGACCCCATAGTACTTCTCACCTTATACAAGGTAACATACAAATTAAACTTTAGTATAAACATTAAACTATAGAACAAATGCACGATTTGTTATAGTTATATATATTAGCTACATTTTCATCAAAGAAATACTAGGCCTCAATAATCATGTAAATATACATAAAACAGCCTGGCCAGTGTGGCTCAGTTGGTTGGAGCATCATACCATAAACTGAAGGGTCATGGGTTTGATGTGGTCAGGGCACATACCCAGGTTATACGTTCCATCACTGGTTGGGGAGCCTACAAGATGCAACTGTTTCTCTCTAACATCAGTATTTCTCTCTTTCTCTCTGTCTCACTTCCTCTCTCTACAAAAGCAATGAGAAAAATGTCCTAGGGTGAGAATACGTATATCATATATATCACGTGTGTGATATACGTGTGATATATATTACAATATATCATATGGTACATACAATAACATCTATCATGTCATGTGTATGATAATGTACATATACATGTATGTGATTGTGTGTGTGTATAAAATCTCCAGTGATATTCAGTGGGTATTTTAAGAGCTTGTTCCTGGCCCTCATACCATTGAAATCTATTGCTTTACCTAACTATAATCCAACGGATAACGCACAAAACATATTTTCAAAAATCAAAAACAATTGTAATGATGCTTATTATGCTGAAATTACTGAGGTAAGATCATTTGTGAATACCTTAAAGTATTTTCACAGAAAGAAAGAAGTGTTTCTTCTTAATTATTGTTAAATAGGAAGTTTCATTTCCGCGGGCATTCTGATTTTATCTTCTCTTATTCCAAGAACCCTGATATTTTGTCAGAATATCTCCATTTTTATGGAAAAGTGGTTAAAATGTATTTGATGTTATAAAATATGACTGAAAATAGAAGCAATACAAGATTACTTAAATTTGAATTAAATCTGGAAACATTTCTTTTCAATTTTCTTTTATTCCCCTCAGTCAGAGAGAATGTGTTTCAGGAAAAACAGAGAATTTTAAGAGGGAATTTTTAAGGAGATCAAGAATGTGCAAATACCACTGAAATAAGATTTTAATCCTGAGATAATTCAAAGCCTTCTTTTTTGAAAGTGCATACTTTGCAAACAATAATGTTTCCACGGCCAGATGTCTTCATTCCAGAAGTATCTGGCACCAATCACCTTTTAGCTTCTTCATTATAATGCATCATTACTTTCTCTCATTTACACAGGGTGCTGGATACTGTTTTCATTTGTCATGTAAATTTAGACTCTTATTTTTTTCTAGTTCTTTCAGGCTACCATTTGCTGGCTCTGGCCCTTTAACTTTTTTCCCCTGGTTTTAGAGTTATTCCCTTTTCTAGTATAAGGTGCTCAACAAATCATAGTGGATGTGGAATAAAACTTCTTGGATTCAAGTCTTTGCTAACAGTTTAATTAATTTTGGACAGATTATTTAACTTATCTCTGTATTCAAATGGAAAATGGGGAGCATAATCAAACCTTTTCATTTGCTGTTGTAAGAGCAAAATGGGGCGATCATAAACAGCAATGTTCAGGGAAAGGCAATACTTAAATATCAAACTGTGTTTGCTTATTTAGTAGCTATTATTAGGAGTATGCTAGTATCACGAATAGCTACTGTGATCTATCATTAATTGGTATGAATTGATCAGGGACAAGGCTGGAAACAAATTTGGAAGTCGAGGAAAGTTCATAAAAGGGAATA
>PVKM010009029.1:0-37737 GCA_004027735.1 Carollia perspicillata | reverse complement strand
CCTGTTGGGGTACTGGAAAGCATCTGTGTCTCATCTAGTCCAGGCTGTTGGTCACCTGTATTCTTTGGTGAAAAAGGGAGTGAACCAGGACTGGACCCTCACCTCAGAACAAGCATTCTAAGGAGAAAAGCTCATCATTAAGCATGACCAGGCCTTGCATGCTTTGGATCCTGCTAGACCCTGTGAGCTAGATGGGCATATGACACAGGAAGGCTTTGGATGGGGATTGTGCCAGTTATTGGAATGGCTACATGAGCCCTTTAGTTTCTGGTCCCAACCAAGGAAGGGAGCAGCAGTATGGTACTCCTTGATTGAAAATCAGTCGTCTGCAGTATACAGTGTCCTGTTGGCCACAGAGGCCATAATAAGAACTGTCCCCATGACAGGATCATGAATCCAATTGCAGGGTGGGTCCATGGCTGGATGGCCAAGCCTCATAGTAGGACATCTCAGACACTCACATTAGCTAAGTGGGGGGGCTTATCTGCAACAAAGGAATACTCTGTTCACTAGACCCTTGCAAGCTGAGTTTCCAGTTGTTTATATATATGAGAAATCTAGCAATCCTGTCTCTATAGAAGAGATGGAAGCTACCCCTTGAATGAAGGGTAGATGCCTATTCCCTCAGATTCATGAGTACACTGATGGGACCAGCAGGTGTAAGCCTGCTGTGTGGACCACCACAGCAATTCAACCAGAGACAGGCACAACATTTTTGACACTGGCATGGAACAAAGCAACCAGTAAGCAGAACTCCAAACAGTATGGCTCATGGCTAACAATGAAGCATTGCCCCTGACTATTTGCATAGATAGTTGGGTGATGTACTAGGGGCTAACATTATGAATCTCTACATGGCATACAATTCAATGGATGATTTTGCATATCCCATGTGGGGACAGGCATTGTGACAAGACTAATGGGAGTTAGACCACCAGAAACAAATCACTGTATATCATGTTACTGTTCATGCACCTCTTGCTTCCCCTGGGAATAATGAGGCTGAAACTCTAGCCAACATGCAGTGGAAAGAATTGGTACCTGCTAGTCCCTCAGGAAGGAAAGTAGCCCAATGGCTACACCATCACCTCTTATATGCTGGGCAAAAGACCATGTGGTTCGCCATCAAAATTTGGGAATTAACTGTTACATTAGCAGGGGTACAAGAATCTTGTGTGACCTGCATTGTCTGCTTCCAAAAGCATCCCTGAAGGTCTGTGGGGACTACTGGACAGGAACGGATACCGCTGACACAGTGACAGGTGGACGTAATTGGGCCCCTACATAGTTCAGAGGGATATAAGTATGTTATTACAGGTGTGGATGTGGCCACAGGACTTTTAGCTGCTTATCCCACAAGGTACCCAGATCAGGAAGCCATAATTGCTGCACTGGAGCAGTTATGTTCTGCTTATGGGCAACCCTGAACCATTGAAGGTGAACAGGGAATGCATTTTACTGGGGCCTTGGTACAACAATGAGCTCAAGACACAAAAATTGACTGGAAATTCTATGTGACCTATCATCCCCAAGGTGCTGGAATTATTGAATGGTACAATGGTTTCTTAAAACAAGACCTGTGAATTACAGCTGCCACACCTATGCTGAGGGATTAGACAAAATGCTTATGGACTGTCCTCCAGACTCTAAATGAGAGGAGTCAGAAGCAGGGCCCGGTTCCAGTGGAAGCACTGCTCCACCAGACTGCAGCTCCAATTCAACTGCAGGTACAGACTAGGAATGCTTTGCTGAAACCAAGAATGGGAAAACAGGGGAATATTCTCTTGCCCACTCTAGAGGGCCTGTAGTGAAGGCAAATCACCATTTAGATGTGGCCTTGGGAAATAAAATCCTCCCATATAGGTTGGGTGGCTCTTGATGCCCTTTGGGGGCAAGGGGTGGAGAAAAATTTGCAAATAGCCCTATGTAATTGGGAGATGGCCCCATTCTTAAAGGAGACATATCCAGGCCTAGCAGGTATAAGCCTGCTGTGTGGACCACCATAGCAATTCAACCACAGACAGACACAACTTTTTCGTGGCACCTTTGTGATTTCCCTATGGCACATTATGAGTTCTCCCCTGTTATTAAAAGTAGATGCTGACCTCCAACTAAGGCCTGAGAAGTCTGGTATTCATGTCCAGGAAGATGCTCTCTGCCAGCCGTTGTCTTATTGGCTGACAAGAAGCTTGCTTGTATATCGCCAGAGGATTGTGTCTTGCCTTTACTGGTGCCTATAACTGCTCTGTCTTTTCACCCTTAATGTGTTCACCCTTAATGTGCAAAGTAACACCCAAGGGACTGGGTTCATACCTATGCCAACGTGTCTAACCAATCACCATGCTAGATCTGCACTGAACTCCCCTTAAGCACTTTGGCCAGTTCCCATCGCACATCTATCCTGCTTCTGTCTCAAATTGGACTTATCTTCAGAACCAGTGGAACAGTGAACATCTTTTATGGAATGCTACCTGGACTGATATCTATACTGGGGCAAAGCAGCAGCATGCCTGGTGCAAGCCATTAAGCAGCTACTCCCTATGGGCTGGCTCAGGGTGGCTCACAGCTGAGGCCATCAAGGTGGCTAGACCAACTCCTTTTTGCATTGAGAACCCGAAAAGACAAGCTTAGGTGGGTTGAGCTCTGACAAGTCTGTGTCAGACACAGACTCCAGAGCATGTGTGGGAGGCACAGGATTATGCATAAGGTGCAGTTCCCACTGGAGCCCTCTGGGTGTGTGGCTCACATGGGTGGCCTTAGCTGCCTGGAAATTGGACTGGCCATTGCACTTGTGGATGGCTGTTTGCCAGCTTGAGTTTAGAAAACTCTTGTAAGCCAGCCAACAAATTGGGAAGCATTTAAATCATGATACCAAGTAAAGCATACTCCCTGGTGGTATTATCCATTAGCTGCTTTTTATCCTAAAACTGCTGCTATAGTCACTGAGACAGATAACTGCTTCAGATTTGAACACTGCTCATGCATTGAATGTACCACATGATTCCTTAAGCCTGTGAAATGAGGAAATGTATCAATTAAGAAAAGTAGCCTTGCAAAATTGTATGCTTTCAGATATGTTCACTGCATCCCAAGGTGGAGTATGTGCCCTAGTTTGGGGTGAATTCCATGTACATGTGCCTGGTGACCACCACAATGTTAGTTGAGCTTTATGGGCAATAGCCTCTGAGACCCTTGCTGTTGAATGCCTAACAGGTGATCCTTTGCAGGAATGGAAGGCACCCCTAACCATTAAATGGTGGTTTGTTCTTGCTGTCTTGGGCAGCAGCATTTGTGTTTTGCTTGCTTGTTGCTGTAGCCTGTACTGCTATTATGGGTTATGGGTATAGGGCTCTGCCCTTCTCACCAAGGGAACCTTGCAAAAGACAACCTCATGTAGATTGTGTGGTGAGGAACCCAGAAGGGGTGGATTGTAGGGTAGGTGGAGGCAGTTTGTCCTCCTCACCCAGGTGTCTGGGTAGCTAAGGGAAACACTGTTCCCATAACCTTGAATGGGCCTGATAAGTAGTGTTTTTATAGCCTCGAGACTGGATCCAATAAACTGTTTTCATGAAAAGAACTGGGCTTGCATGTGCAGGACTATGCTATCTTACATGATTTTCTGGCTGAAAGGCAGCTTTGCTTATCTCCAGTACTGAAGCAGTAGAGTCTTCCCACCAGACACACACAACTTACAGCATGCGTGACTTGCCCACCCATTAATAAAGGCATGTCAAACATTCCCTTGGCTCGACACATTTTCTTTTGTCTCCCTGAGGCTAGAGTGGACCTGCCAGGCCTTGACAGGCTGCAACACAATGCCTTTTATTGTGTTGAAGTATTCTCTCTCTACTCCCACTTTGCTGAGTGTTTTTATCATAAATGTGTGCTGTTTCTTATCAAATTATTTTCCCACAACTATTCATATGATCATGTGATTTTTGTATTTCCCTTTGTTTATGTGATATATTACATTTATTGATTTGCACATATTATACAATACTTGCATCCCTGAGATGAATCCCACTTCATCATGGTGTGTGATCTTTTCAATGTTTTTCTGGGTGCAGTTTACCAGTATTTTGTGGAGGATTTTATCATCTATGTTCATCAACAATATTGGCCTGTCATTTTCTTTCTTTGTTGTGTCTTATCTGGTTTAGGAATGAGGATGATACTGGTCTCATAAAAAGAATTGGGGAGTCTTCCCTCTTGTTGGACTATTTGGAATAGTCTGAGAAGAATAGGGGTTAGCTTTCCCTTAAATATTTTGTAAAATTCTTCTGTAAAACCATCTGATCCAGGGCTCTTGTGTGGTGGGAGTTTTCTGATTACTGCTTCAATTTCACTAGATGTTATCAGCTTACTCAATCTTTCTGCTTCTTCTTGATTCAGTTTTGGAAGATTATACTTTTCTAGAATTTTTCCATTTAACCCAGGTTTTCAAAGGTCTTGGCAAATAGCTGTTCACAGTAATTTCTTACAATCCTTTGTTTGCATGTAGTGTTAGTTGTAATCTCTCCCCTTTCACTTCTGATTGTGTTTATTTGGGTTCTCTCTCTTTTTTTCTTGATGTGTTTGGTTAAAGTCTTGCCAATTTCTTTCATCTTTTCAGAGAATGAGCTTCTGTATTTATTGACCCTTTGAATTGTTCTTTTAATCTCTATGTCATTTAATTCTGCTCTATGTTGGTTATTTCTTCCTTCTGCTCACTCTGGGATATATATTTGCTGTTGTTCCTCTAGTTCTAGTAACTATAGAGTTAGGATGTTTATTTGAAATGTTTCTATAATTTTTAAGTAGGCCTGAATTGCTATGAACTTCCTTCTAAGGGAAGTTTTTGCTATGTCACATAAGTTTTGGACTGTTGTATGTTCATTTTCATTTGTGTCCAAAAGCTTTTTGATTTCTTCCTTGATCTTATTATTATCCCATTCATTGTTTAATAGCATGTTATTCAGTCTTAATGAATTTGAATGATTTTGAACTTTGTCCTTGAGTTTTGTTTCTAGTTTCAGGCCCTTGTGGTCTGAGAAAATGCTTGATATGATTTCAGTTTTTTTTTTAAATTTGTTGAGGCCTGTTTTGTGTCTTATCACGTGGTCTATCATTGAAAATATCCCATGTGCATTTGAAGAAAATGTGTATTTTGCTTCTTTGGGATGAAAGGCTCTGTATATATCAGTTAAGTCCACTTGATATAGGGTGTTGTTCAATGCCCTGATGTCCTTGCTGATAACTTGTTTTGAAGATTTATCCATTGTTTACACTAGGTTGTTCAAATCCCCTACTGTATTGTTATCTATATTTCTTAAAGTCTTCCAAGATTTTTTTTTATAGGTTTGGGTAATCCTATGTTGGGTGCATATATATTTATAAAGTCTATGTCTTCTTGTTGGATTCTTCTCTTATTTATTATGAAGTGTCCTGGGTCTCTTTTTATGGCCTTTGTTTTGAAATGTCTTTTATCTGATATAAGTATTGCTACCCTGTCTTTTTTGTCTTGTTCTTTTGCTTGGAAGTATTTTTTTCCATCCTTTCACTCTCAGTCTGTGTAAGTCTTTTGTTCTTAGGTGGTTGTCTTTTAGGTGGCATATTTGTGGTTGACCCCCCATTTTAGCTGTCTATTTTTGTTTATTTCTATATTTTAGGCAGATTTGCTTTGATTCTTTGTCTTCGCGGGTAGTCTTATGTGGTAAGAATCAGTTGGCACTCAATAACATGGAATCTTTGATCTCCTTGTCTGGATGCTCTTGTTTACCCTTTTTTGGGTTATGTTGGCTCTCTTGTTGTATTTGGAATTTGGTTGTTGTTGACAAAGAAAAAGAGTAGAAATTAATAAAACCAAAACAAACAATCTTCCAACTACACAGAAATTCAATGATTAAAGTTCAGAGAATAGTAAATGTGGGAAGAAACATGGAGGGTTAGGGAAAAAGGGAGATAAAAGAAAAAAAATAAGAGAAGCCTATAGAACAGAATAGTGATTATAGGAGAATAAAAGTGAGGAGAGTTAATGCAAATAATGAATTGAAGGAGAAAAATGGGAAAAGGGGACAAAGAAAGAGAAAGAATAACAAAAATAAGAAAAGAAAAGAAGAAGGGAATAATAGGATAATTAATGTTATGAGTAAATTAAGATATATGACAGAAAGTACAGCTATAAAATAACAGAAAAAGAAAAAAATAATAAAAAAGCTAAGAAAAAAAAATGAAAAAAGCCATAGTGGAATTGTCTCAGCAGAGTTTAGTGCTTGCCAGCTCAATTCTTCCTGTGGATATTGATCTCCTCTAGTCTGAGGATACTGTACACCATTGTCAGGTGCTAACCTCATCTAGCCCTCAGCAGCTTGTTCAGAATTACTGGTGATTCACAGTTTGTGGCTGATTCCTCTGTGCTTGGTGCACCCAGGATGGTCTGAGCTGCTTTACAAAATTGGGTTTTAACAACACTGAGTCCAGGGGATATCAGAAAATGACCCAAGTCACTTCTGAATCCTCCTCTGTCTGCTTCTGCCTGCTGGCTTGATGTCAACTGTGGTTCTGTCATAGACCTGACTGCTTCTGAGAGGACTTATGGTGGGATCAAGATGATGGGACTCCTGGATCTCCAATGCAGATTCCTTCAAACTTCAGGGAAGATGGTGAGTGTGTTCCACCACCACCAAGTCACTGGTGTGAGTCTGTTTTGGATTTTGTTCCTGTACTCAGCAAGGTAGGACCCCTGTAGGTGGTTGTTTGGGTCTCCGTAGTCCAAGTTATGGATATTCTGGAAACTGGGAGGGTGTTTCTATGGCTGTCTCATGAATGGGAGTGCCCATTTAATTCCCAAGAGAGTGTATAGTATGGCTGCATCCTACAGCCAGTCTCTGACATCTCCTGAGTCTGCATATGCAACCCCCTCCTCAGTAGTGGTTAGGTTGCAGGATGGGAGAAAAGAGAATAAAAGGAAAAAACACACAAAATAACACAAAAATTGAACAAACCACATGAAAGGAAAGAAAAGATGCAGGGTGGAGGCAGCAAGATTACAGAAGGAGGGGTGTGGTGAGTGATATCACACATACTAAGGTAAAAGCTTTCACTCTTGAAGGTGCTTGCTCTTCTCAAGCAAGATGGCTACTGCAGATTCAGGTATATCCTGGCACAGAAAACCCCACAGCCACTCCCTTATATGGCTTCTCAGTACCTCCCATACAAGACTTACATTGTGACACTGCAGTTCATACTGCCCTCCTTTCACTGGGGCCGCAAGTGAATAGTTGTGAGCACAAGACCTCTTGTACTGTGTGAGCACAGTGTTTTGTCCTCTTTCAGAATTAAGAAAGAAATATGTATAGTGACTTTGTCTCCAGGAGGTTTTTGTTCCTCCCCAACAAAGACAAACCCTATGGCCTTTCACTGCTGGCTGTTATGTAGTCTATTTATTCTGGTACTGTTGAGCCTGACTTATATTCCTTTCTTCTCTCCCTTTAAGGGGAAGCTCTAATAGCTGTAATGCCACCTCAGCTCACTGTTGTTTTAAACAGTCTGTCCCCTTTACTGTCTTTACCCTTCCTGTTGGTTATGTTTTTTTTTTTATTTTTCATCTGTCTTTTTAATTTTTTTTATTATTGTTGTTCAGTTATAGTTGTCCCACTTTTTCCCTGTTGCTCTCCCCTGCTCTGCCCCCCATCTCTTAATAAAAAGCCTTTTTTGGGTGGTGTAGCCTTCCATTTATTTCAGGCATCTGGTCCTCTCTATAATTTTATTTCTAATTTGATTCATAGAGGAGATGTTTGATATATCCTCCTACTCCAGTGCTCTACTTTTCCCCCTGTTTTCAGTTTATTATGAAAGGATACAAATACATATCCAGATAGAAGACACAAAAGGACAAAGCATGTGAGAAAGTCAGATAATTTTTATGCCTTCTCCCCATACCTTCACCTTTTCACCAAACCAGAAGCTCTAAAAATAAAATTTTAGCCTGCACTTTTTCAACCTATTCACATACAGCTATTTCTGTGTAGAGAACGCCTAAAATGGATAAACATACCATGGAATGCAGTTTGCTAAAAGTTCTATTAAAACAATAAGAATAGCAACTTGCACATCTACAAATATAGTGATGGTAACAATAATTTTAATAATAATAAAAACCTTAAACATTATTAAAAGCATTAACAGATTAGGTCAGGGATCAGAAAACTGTGGTCAACAAGTCAAATCTGACTGGAAGCCTGTTGTTCATATAAAGCTCCATCAAAGAATGTTTTATATTTTTAAATGTATAAAAACAAAATAAGCCAAAATATAGACAAGGAAAGAATAGGCAAGAGACATTATATGTAGTCCAAAAAACTCTTTACAAAACAAAGTGATGAGTCTTTAGCCATTTGTGTTATATAAATTTAAGTTAATTAAAAATATCAGAAACATGTTTCTTATATATTAACCATATTTCAAGTGATCAATGACAAAGCAGAGCATCTGGAATTGCAGAAACAAATAAAAATAGTCACATAAAATGGGTAGACAAACAGAACTCACAATCAAAAGGAATGGAAGATTTCTCAGTGAAAGAGCTAAATGAAATATAGACAGCTGAATAAACAGATATAGGATTCAAAAAAATGTTTACAAGGATGCTCAAGGAACTCAGTGATAAGTATGAAGAACTGAATGGGAACTACAACAGCATGAAAAAGGAAATAGAAACTATAAACGAGAACCATGAAGGAATGAAGAATATAATATCTGAAGTAAAAATACACCAGAAAGATTACAAGCAGTCTGGATGAAGCAGAGGATTGAATTAGTAAGCTGAAAGACATGGTAGAAAGAAATACCCAGGCAGAGCAGCAGCATGAAAAAATACTCAAAAATATGAAAATAGTTTAAGGGAACTGCAAGGCAACATGAAATGTAACAGCATTCAAATGATAGGGATACCAGAAGAAGAAAAGGAACAAGGCATAGAAAAACTGATCGAAGAAATAATGACAGAAAACATCCCTAGCTTGAAGAGGGGGAAAGTCATGCAATTTCAGGAAGCACACAGGGACTAAATGAGATGAATCCAAAGAGGCCTACTCCAAGACACATCATTATTAAAATGCCAAATATTAAACACAAAGAGACAGTCTTAAAGGCAGCAAGGCTGAAATAGGAAATGACATACAAAGTAACTTTGATAAGGCTAACAATTGATTTCCCAAAGAAACACTACAAGCCAAAGGGAATGGCAAGAAATATTCCAAGTAATAAAAATCAAAGGCTTGCATCCTAGACTACTCCACCTAGCAAGACTTTCCATTAAAATAGAAGGTGAAACAGGAGTTTCAAAGACAAGAGAAGGCTGGAAGTATACACCTTCACCTAAACAGCACTACAAGATATGCTAAAAAAACTACTTTGAGGAAGAAATAAAATGAGAGAGAGAGGACCACAGGTACCAGGGGGAAAATGAATAATTACCTATAAATAATAATCACAAATGTTAATGGATTAAATGTCACAATCAAAAGACATAGCATAGATGACTGGATAAGAAAATATGACCCACACATATGCTGCCTACAAGAAACACATCTTAGAACAAAAGGCATATACAGACGGAAAGTTAAGGGTTGGAAAGAAATAGTCCCAACAAATGCACAGGAAGAAAAAGCTAGGGTAGCAATATTTATATCAGACCAAATAAACTCCAAAACAAAAGCCATAAAAAAAGACAAAAAGGACACTTCAAATATTCAAGAGAAAAATCCATCAAAAATACATAAACAAAAAATACAATAAGCATTATAAACATATGTGCAGTCAAATGCAGAAGCATCCAAATATATAAGTGCGGTAACCTAGCTACTGTTGATGCTGAGGAAAACTACATGCTTCAGAGATATGGGACAGAGTATGGGTACAGTAATTTAGCTACCATTGAGCCCCAGGGTTATGGGGCATAATTTGTGTATAGTAGCCATAATAATCATGTAAAGAAGTTATATAATCACACATATATGGAAATAAAAGTAAATATTCAAAGCAGGTTGTATAATTAACTTATGTAATCAAACTATATAAAAGTGTGTGAAAAATAAAGCCAGACAGCATTGCTTGCCCATTCACCCTCCTCCGAGTGTGGTGTCTTATGTGTGGCTCCTCATATAAGAAAAATTTTGAGGGACTTCAAGAAAGATATAGACAACAACTCACTTACAGTGGTGGATTTTATCAACCCACTGTCAAAAATAGATAGAACTTCCGAAGAAAATATCAACAAGGATATTGCAGCATTGAAAAACACCCTAGATCAAATGGATTTAACTGATTATATATGCATATGTGTGTATATATATATAAACTTTTATCCCAAAGAGGCAAAATACACATTCTTTTCAGATATACATCGAGTATTTCCAAAGATAGAATACATGATAGGACACAAAACAAGCCTCAACACATTCAAGAAAATTGAAATCATATAGAGAAGTTTCAGACCACAAGGGACTGAAACTAGAAACCAACCTCAAGAAAAAAAAGTTGAAAACATTCAAAATCATGAAGGTTCAACAGAATGCTATTAAATAACGAATGGGTTAATACAGAGATCAAGAAAGAAATCAAAAAGTTTCTGGAAAAAAATGAAAATGAACACAAAACACTCAAAAAACTATGGAACATACCAAAAGCAGTCCTGAGAGGGAAGTTCATAACAATTCAGGCTTACCTGCAAATGATAGAAACATTTCAAATAAATGATCTAACCCAACATTTTCAAGAACTACAGGAACAACAACAAATTTCAGAGCAAGTAGAAGGAAGGGAATAATCAAGATCAGAGTAGAATTAAATGACATATAGATAAAAAGAACAATCCAAAATATCAATTAATCTAGGAACTGGTTCTTTGAAAAGATAAACAAAATTGAAAAGTCTTTAACAAGATTAATTAAGAAAAAAAGAGAAAGAGCCCAAATAAATAAAATCAGAAATGAAAGAGGAGAGGTTACAACTGATGCTATCGATATACAAATGTTTGTAAGAAATTGCTACCAACAGCTTAATTTCAGAGTCTCTGGGTGAATTTTGTTTGTTTTCTTTTGTTGATTATGATCCAGTTAAAGGTGAGATCATATGATATTTTTCCTTCACCACCTGGCTTATTTCACGTCTTAGCATAATGCACTTTAGTTCCGTCCATGCTGTCACAAAGGGTAGGAGTTCCTTCTTTCTCTCCACTGCATAGTATTCCATTGTGTAAATGTACCACAGTTTTTTGATCTACTCATTTACTGATGGGCACTTAGGTTGCTTCCAGGAAATGGCTATTGTAAATTGTGCTGCTATGAACATTGGGGCACATAGGTTCTTTTGGATTGGTGTTTCTAGCCTCTGTATGCCAAGATATTTGAAAACCTAGGTGAAATGAACAAATTTCTAGAAAAATATGATCTTCCAAAACTGAATCAAGAAGCAGCAAAAAGGCTGAACAGACTGATGGACAGCTAGTGAAATTGAAGCAGTAATGAAAAAAACTCCTGGCACACAAAAGCCCAGGACTGGACGGTTTCACAGGATAATTTTACAAAATATTTTTTTCTAAAGATATTATTTATTTATTTATTTTTAGGCAGAGGGGAAGGGGAGAGATAAGGAGGGAGAGAAACATACATGAATGGTTGTCTCTTGCACGTCCCCTACTAGGGACCTGGCCCTCAACCTAGGCATGTGCCCTGACTTGGAATCAAACCAATGACCCTCTGATTCACAGGCCAGCACTCAATCCACTCAGCCACACTAGCCAGGCAGAATTTTACATAATATATGAAGAAGAGCTAATCCTGATTCTTTACAACCTATTAAAAAATCCAAGGAGATGAAAGACTCCCAAACTCTTTTTATAAGGTCAGAATCATTCTAAACCCAAAAACATATAAAGACACAACAAAGAAAAAAATACAGGCCAGTATCACCAATGAACATGGACACTGAAATCCTCCACAAAATATTGGCAAGCCACATCCAGCAATAGTTGAAAAAGATCATACACCGTGATCAAGTGGGAGTCATTCCAAGGATGCAAGCATGGTACAATATTCATTAATCACTAAATGTAATACATCACATAAAATAGAAAGTCAAAAATCACATGATCATACCAAGAGATGTGGATAAAAGCATTTGATAAGGTACAGCACCCATTTATGATAAAAACACTCAACAAAGTGGGAATAGATGGAGCATACCTCAACACAATAAAGGACATATGTGGGAAATTTACAGCCAATATCATACTCAGTGGGTAAAAATTAAAAGCTTTCCCACTAAGGTCAGAAACAAGACAAGGGTGTGTGCTTTCACCACAACTATTCAACATAGTATTGGAAGTTCTAGCCATAGTGATCAGACAAGAAAAAAAAAATAAAGGGAATTGAAATTGGAAAGGATGAAGTAAAACAGTCATTGTTTGCAGATGACATGATAGTGTTCACAGAAAACCCTATAGACTCCACCGAAATAATGCTCAACCTAATATGTGAAATTGGAAAAACAATGAGGTACAAAGTCAATATTCTGAAATTGAAAGATTTTTTTCCCACCAACCATGAAATATCAGAAATAGAAATCAGGAAAAAATCCCTTTTGCTATAGAACAAAAAAAATGACGTACCTAAGAATAAGCATAACCAATAAAGGTAAAAGACAGTTTTCTGTGCTCAGAAAACTACACAACCTTGAAGAAAGAGATTAAGGAAGGAACACATAGATGGAAACATATACCATGTTCATGGATTGAAAAAACTAACATCACTGCCCATACTACCCAAAGCAATTTATAGACTCAAGACAACCCCTATTAAAATACCAATGACATATTTCACAGATATGGAACAAGCATTCCAAAGATTTTTATGTAACCATAAATGACTCCAAAGAGCCTCAGCAATTTTGAGAAAGAAGAACAAAGCATGAGGGATCACAATACCTGATATCAAACTGTATTACAAGTCCACAGTAATCAAAACAGTCTTGTACTGTCATAAGAACAGACACATAGATCAGGGGAAGAGAATAGAGAGCTTCAAATAAACCCACGTCTCTATGGTAAATTAATATTTGACAAGAGGTTAAGACCATAAAATGGAGTAAAAAGAGCCTCTTCAACAAATGGTGTCCAGAGATCTGGACAGCTTCATGCAAAAAAAAAAAAAAAAAAAAAAAAAAAAAAAAAAAAAAAAAAAAAAAAAAAAAAAAAAAAAAAAAGAAAGAAAGAAAAGAAAAAAGAAAGAAAGAAAAAGAAAAGAAAGAAAGTCTACCACTAACGTACTCCATACATTAAAATAAACTCAAGATGGATAAAAGACTTAAATATAAGTTATGACACCATAAAAGTCCTAGAGGAGAATATAAGCAGGACAATTTCAGATATTCCAGGCAGCAATATTTTCACTATGTTCCCCAGGGCAAGAGACATAAAAGAAAGAATAAACAAATGGAACCTCATCAAATTAAAAAGCTTTTCACAGCTAAAGAAAACATCAGCAAAATGAAAATGGAACCAAACATATAGGAAAACATATTGGACAATGATACCTTGGATAAGGGTTTCATCTCTGAAATACATAAAGAACTCACAGGACTCAACACTAGTAAGAAAAATTGTGCAATTAAAAAATGGGCAAAGGACCTGAACAGACACTTTTCCAAGAAGGACATACAGAGGGCACACAGATACATGAAAGGCGGCTCATTTCACTTAGCATAATGCTCTCCAGGCCAATCCAACCTGTTGCAAAAGGATAGGAGCTCTTTCTTTCTTTCTGCTGCATAGTATTACATCATGTAAGTGTGCCACAGTTTTTCCATCCACTTGTTTACTCATGGGCACTTAGGTTGCTTCCAGCACTTGGCTATTGTAAATTGTGCCGCTATGAACATTGGGGTGCATAGGTTCTTTTGAATTGGTGTTTCAGGATTCTTAGCAATGGAATTTCTGGATGTAAAGACAGTTTCACTTTTAGTTTTCTGGGGAAATTCCATACTGTTTTCCACAGTGGCTGCACCAGTCTGCATTCCCACCAACAGTGTACTAGGTTTCCCTTTTCTCCACACCCTTGCCAGCACTTGTTTTTTTGTTGATTTGTTTATGATGGCCATTCTGACTGATTTGAAGTGGTATCTCATTGTGGTTTTAATTTGCATCTCTCTCATTGACAGTGATGCTGAACAGCCTTTCCATATGTCTCTGGGCCCTCTGTATGTAGTCCTTGGAAAAGTGTCTGTTCAGGTCCTTTGTAAAATTTTTAATTGGATTGCTTGTCTTCCTTGGGTGGAGTTGTGTGAGTTCTTTTTAAATATGGAGATCAAACCCTTGTCATATGTATTGTTGGCAAATAAGTTTTCCTGTATTGTTGATACTCTCCACTTTGTTCATTATTTTCTTTAGCTGTGCAGAAGATTTTTAGATTGATGTAGTCACATTTGTCTTTTCCTTTACATCCCTTGCCCTAGGAAATGTATTTGGTGAAAATATTCCTGTTTGGTATATCTGAAATTTTCCTACCTATGTTTTTCTGTAGGACTTTTATGGTGCCATGACTTATATTTAAGTATTTTATCCATCTTGAGTATATTTGGGTGTATGGTGTAAGTTGGAGATCTAGATTCTTTTTTTTTTTTTTTTGCATGTACTTGTCTAGATCTCCCAATATCATTTACTAAAGAGGCTGTTCTTAATATATTTTCTGTTTCTGCTTCCTTTGTCAAATATTAACTGACTTTATTGGCATGGGTTTATTTCTGGGCCCTTATTTCTGTTCCATTGATCTATGTGTCTGTTCTTATTTCATACCAGACTGTATCATTTACAGTTACCTTGTAATATAGTTTGATATCAGGTACTGGGATCACTCCAACTTCATTCTTCTTTCTCAAATTTGCTGATTCTCCCTGGCTGGTGTGGCTCAGTGGATTGAGCACAGGCCTGTGAACCAAACAAATGTGGTTTGATTCCCAGTCAGGGCACATGCCTGGGTTGCAGGCCACTTCCCAGCAGGGGACGCATGAGAGGCAACCATACATTGATGTTTCTGTCCCTCTCTCCTTCCCTTCCCCTCTAAAGATAAATAAATAAAATCTTTTTAAAAAATTGCTGATGCCCTTCTGGATCATTTATGGTTCCATGTATATTTTTAAAGTATTTCTTCTATATCTGTGAAATATGTCATTAGTATTTTTATAAGGGACTGTATTGAATCTAAATATTGTTTTGGGTAGCATAGACGTTTTGGTGATGTTAATTCTTCCAATCCATGAACATGGTTAGTGCTTCCATTTATTTGTGTCTTCCTTCATTTCTTTCTTCACTGTTGTGTAGTTTTCTGAATATGAGTTTTTACCTCCTTGCTTAAGCTTAATCTTAGTGTCTTGTTTTTGATATTGCTATAGTAAATGAGATTTTCTTCCTAATTTCTGCTTCTGATATTTCACTTTTGGTGTAAAAATATGCCTTCAATTTCTGAATGTTGAGTTTTTATCTTGCTGTTTTGCCAAATTCATTTATAATGTTGAATAGTTTTCTTCCTTGAATTGATAGAATTTTTTGGGTACACTATGATGTCATCTTCAAACAGAGACAGCTTTACTTCCTCTTTTCTAATTTGGATGCCCTTTATTTCTTTTTTTTCTTCTGTCTCATCTCTGTGGCTAGAAATTCCAATACTAAGTTGAACAAAAGTGGTGAAAGTGGACACCCCTTGTCTTGTACCTAATCTTAGGGTGAAAGCTTTTAGGTTTTGCCTGTTAACTATGATGTTGGCTATAGGTTACTTGTATATGGCCTTTATTATGCTGATGTATGCTCCTTCCACTCCCACTTTGCCAAGAGTTTTTATCATAAATGGGTGTTATACCTCATGAAATGCTTTTTCAGTAACCATTGACATCACCATGTAGTTTTTGTCTTTTGTATTTCTTATGTGAAATATTACATTTTTTGATTTGTGTCTATTGTACCATGCTTGCTTGCATCCCTGGGATGAATTGCATTTGACCATGTATGAACTTTATGTTTTGTTGGATCTAGTTTGCCAATATTTTGTTGAGGAATTTAGTATCTATGTTCATCAGTGATATTGGCTTGTAGATTTTTTCTTTGTTGTGTGTTTATCTGCTTTTGTGATTTACATGACTCTAGCTTCATAAGAAGGTTTGGGAATATTCCTTCTTCTTGGATTTTTTTGGAATAGTTTTAGAAGATTGGTGTTAGCTCTTTTCTAAATATTTGGGAAAGTATCTCTATAAATCCATCCAGCCCAGGCCTTTTCTTTTCCAGAAGTCTTTTGATTACTACTTCAATTTCACTAGGCGACATCAGTGTATTCAGGTTTTTGCTTTGTCTTGACTCGATTTTGGAGGCTTACATGTTTCTACAAATTTGTCCACTTCATCCAAGTTTTCAAAATTTTGTGGCATATAGTTCATAGCAATTTTTACAATCCTTTCAATTTTTTGTGGTATTGGTTGTAACTTAATCTCTTATATTTTCAATTATATTTATTTGGGTTCTCTCTCTCTTTTTCTTGATGAGGCTAGTTACAGATTTGTTGATTTGATTTTTTTCAAAGAACCACCTCCTGGATTTGTCGATCTTTTGGATTGTTCTTTTTGTCTCTATGTCATTTAATTCTGCTCTGATCTTGATTATTTCCTTCCTTCTACTGACTTGGGGCTTTATTTTTGTTCCTGCAGTTTTTGTGGATGTAGGTTAGGTCATTTATTCAGAATTTTTTATCTTTTTTAAGTAGGCCTACATTGCTATGAACTTTCCTCTCAAGACTGCTTTTGCTTTGTCCTATAGATTTTTGGATTGTTGTGTATTCATTTTCATTTGTTTTCAAATATGTTTTTGTTTGTTCCTCATATTATTGCTTAACTATTCATTTTTCAATAACATGCTTTCTAGTCTCCATGGATTTGATTGTTTTTAGTTTTTTCCATAAGGTTGATTGTGGTCCAAGAAAATGCTTGATATGATTTTAATTTTCTTGAATTTGTGGGGGCTTTGTCTGTGCCCTCCCATATTGTCTATCTTTTAGAATCTTCTATGTGCATTTGGAGAAAATGGATATTTTGCTTCTTTGGGATGAATGATTCTGCATATATCAGTTAACTCAATTTGATCTAGTGAGGTGTTCATTGTCACAATGTTGTTGCTTATTCTTTGTTTGAAGTATCTATCCATTGGTGACAATGGGGTGTTAAAATCCCTTAGTATAAGTGTGTTGTTGCATATGTCTTTCTTGAAGTCCTCCAAAATTCTCCGTATATATTTTGGTGCTCCCATGTTGGGTGCATATATATTTACAATGTTTATAGCTTCCTGACAGATTCCTCTCTTAGAATTATGAAAGGACTTTGCTTGTCTCTTTTTATGGCTTTGCTTGAAACCTATTTTGTTTGATATAAGTATTGCTACCCTAGCATTTTCTACCTGTCTATTTGCTTGAAATATTTTTTTCCAACACTTCCCTTTCAGAATATGTAGATCTTTTACTCTGAGGTTGATGTCTTTTAGACAGCATATATGTGGGTCATGTTTTCTTATCCATTCAGCTATCCTATGTCTTTTGATTGGAGCATTTAATCCATTTACATTTAATGATACTATTGATAAATTTTTACATTGTCATTTTTTTCTTTTCTACCTGTGTTCCTCTATCTTTCACTATATACCTTCATCTTCTTAAAGCAGTCCCTTTAGTATGTATTTTAATGCTGTTTTTTTTATTATTTATTATTTTTTATTGTTCGAGTATAGTTTTCTGCCAATGCCGTTTTTTTGAACATGTATTATTTTAACATTCTTTTGTCTGAGAAACTCTTTATTTCACCTTCCATTTTAATTGAGAGCTTTGGTTGGTAGAGTACTTTTAATTGCAGGCTTTTCTTTGCATTACTTGGAATATTTCTTGCCATTCCCTTCTGGTTTGTATGTTTCTGTTGAAAAATCAGTTGCTAGCCTTATCAGATCACCCTTGTATGTTACTATATTTTTTCTCCCTTGCTGCTTCTAATATTCTCCCTGTGTCATTATAATTTGGCATTTTAATTATGATGTGTTTTGGAGGAGGCCTCTTGGAGTTCATCTTTATTCGGACCCTCTGTGCCTTCTGATCTTGCATAGATTTTCCACACTCCATTTTAGGGAAGGTTTCTATCATTATTTTTGTTTATTTGTTTAGATTCTTCTCATTTTACATTCCTTCCAATTCCTCTTTTGTATTTAATTATTTATTATTGTTCAAGTACAGTTGTCTCAGTTTTCCTGCCACCACTTTCCTCTGCCCTACCCACCCCCAACTCCCACCCTAAATTCTTCCCCACTTTGGTTTTTCCCATGAGTTCTTTATACAGAGGAATGCAGACTGGTGCACTCACTCTGGAAAAAATATCCTCAACAAACTAAAAATGAAACTGCCTTTTGATACAGTTATTCCACTACTGGTATTATACACTAATAATCCTGAAACACCAATTCAAAAGAACCTATGCACCACAATGTTTATAGAAGCACAATGTCATTATTTTTTCCAACAGGTTTTGTATGCCTTGCTCCTTTTCTCTCCTCTGGTATTCCTATGGTGCAAATATTCTTATGTTTCACAATGCCCCAAATTTGACTTAAGCTATACACTTTTTGAGGTGTTTTTGTTGTTGTTGTTGTTGTTGTATTGGAAGCCATCCTGCCTGGTTTCTGGGACTGTAGCCACATTAATGGACAAAAGAGTCCCATGGCTAGACCTGAGTGAAAAGGCCTTGGGGCCATGTGCCACTAAGGAGACAGAACCTATCCTCCTGGCAGAAGTGCAGCCTTTGTCTCCCTCATTTCACTTTGCTTGGCCTGGGTGGATGATTGGTTAGTCAATGACAGGTAAGATTCCCCAAGGAAGGGAGGAATAACCTAAGACAGGTACAGTCATGAAGGACTTAGGGGTCTGCCGAGAAGGAGCAGAAAGGCCCTCACCACTCAGCTTTGTCATAGCCTGAGTCCTCATTCTATCTGTAAAAAGTCTCCCAATCTCTTGACTGCTTTGCTCCCCCAACCTGACTCAACCTGAAAACAATGCCAGAGGCAGCTGTGGCCTTGTAATGGAATGAACAGTTCCCAGGGGCAAAACTGGCCTGAGAAAGGATGTAAATTTTATCCTTTGAAGCCTGCTCTGTCTCGCATTGCCCTGTTGATTACAGTAGCACCAGTGCCTTTGCTTATGCTGCTATAACATGTGAAAAATGGGGCAATGTTAGGGACCATGCTGTGTGGTTTCGGAGATGTGCAGCCCCATGAGAGCAGACTCTGAAAGGGGCTAGTAAGTCTCCCTGGAAAACCAGGTAAGGCAGGTGGCAGGCATGGCCTAACTCTAACATCTAGGGTTCCCATGGGAATCAAGCCTGATAAATATATTGTGTCCTTTGAAGCTTACTCTGCTTTGCTTTGTATAGATCTCTTGATGTAAACCAGATGTTTAAGCTCAAGGCATAAGGAATAAACTCTTTATCTCATTAAATACATCTTAAAGGCCCTCCAGCATCAACATGACTAACAGACCCTGACCTATGACAAATCTCTGTGTTTCTTCAACTGTTATCTATAGATAATGCCTGTTTTTGTATGCCTATAGCCTTTTTGACATTGATTGATGAACTAAGCATGTATGCTATACACACCTATACATACTATTCCCAATAAAATTCATTTGGGACAAGGGCTCAGGGCATTCCCCACTAGAGGGAATCATTACCCCTTTTCCTGCCAGAACAGCAAGATTGTGTCCAGGATGACTTATATCTCATCTGCAGCAGATGGGAGGAACTCTACAGGATAGATTTCCTCTATATTGTTGTTCTACCTGGGTCTTTCTTACTGCCTTGACTTACAGTTAATTGATTCAGTCCTCTGCTTCATCCAGCATTCTTGTAATCCCTTGTAGTGTATTTTTCATTTCAAAAATTGTATTGTCTGTGGAGAAGATGGCAGCTTGGTAAGAGGGAGCAATTTCCACTTCCTCCTACACATGGGAGAGAAACTTAGCCAATCTACGGACGAACAGAGCAGAGCCACCAGTATCACAACATATATGAAAATAGGAGATCAAAAATTGTAGCAGAAATTGAAAAACCAGATGGTAATGGAAATACTTAGGGACAATAAAGGCCTAGAGATCAGCGTGGGAATTGGGGAGGCTGCAGCCCCCAGCCCATTGGGCTGACAATAGAGAGCGGATCAGTGCTACCTCCTGGGCCACAAGGGGTTTGAACATCACTTGGGAGAAGTCTGGATGCTTGAAATTTCAGAGAGCAATTTCAAGGACTGAGAGGCAAACACACAGCGGCTGTGAGCACCCACTCATAGCCCTGGAAAGAGTGTGAGCCCAAGCTGTGTGACCACAGGCAGCCCTGACAGGTGAGCCTGCAACCTGGGGAGACAGCTTTGTGGAGCACCTTGGAATCGCTCCAAAAACCAGAGAGAGTGAGTCACCTTGGGTGACTTGGGTGAGCACCTGGTAAAACCAGAGCGGGTGTGCATGTGGCCAGAGATTGAGAGGTGGCTCCAATAAACCCAGAGTGGGTGCGCACGAGGCCAGAGACCAGGAGGGGGCTCCAATAAACCCAGAGTGGGCATGGGTGCAGCCAGAGACACGAGACCCGGGGACCCAGAGACCACATCTATAAACCCGCCCCTCAGACTGCTGCAGCCAGCAAGGACAAAAAAAACAATTTGACCACTTTGAAACCAACAAGAGGGTTTTTATTCCCTTTCTTTTTTCTTTTTTCTTCTTCTTCTTCCTGGTGTGTGTGTGTGTGTGTGTGTGTGCGCGCGTGCGTGCGCATACATGCACACGCACGCACATGCACGTGTTTATTTGATTTTTCTGAATAAATTTTTTATTTTTTTATTTTTATCCTTCAATGCCTTTTACTTCTCTTTCCTTCTTTCTTGTTTTATTTTTTTCTTCCTTTCTTTCGAATTTTATCTTTTCTACGTTCCTTAGTCTGCTAAAAAAAATACACACATCTGAGACAAAGAAACCCCGAACTGGGAAAAGACCATAGTTGTTCCCAAAAAGGGGACATCCTAACAGCTGAGACAGACAAATTTTACTTTGCTATTACAAGGAACCTGCAACATATTGCATATCAGCATTATTATATTTATAATATTCTTACATCTTTCATTTGAATAATATTTTGGTTTTTTTTTTTTTTTTGCTTTGTTTAGTCTTCTTTGCATGCCTGGGTATATTGTATCAATTGACAGGTTTCCCCTGTTCTCTTATTCATACTGTATTGTTAATTTACTGTTCTTCACTTCACCTGTGTTCCATTAGCACATTAACGAAGGTCCAATACTCCCTATTCTTCATATCTAGATTTCATAGATTCTGTCATATGATTGTTGCTCTAATATTATTGTAAGTAATAGCTGTTCCATACTATTGTAAATACTACACAACACCCCTCCCAGTTCATAGCCCACTTCACAGTTTTCTCAACTCTATTACTGTAGTGGTTAACTCTATTCTCTCACACACTACACCTATTTACTATCCTTTAGTCTCACCTTACCCCAGACTCTGACATACCACAACCTCACAGGTTTCTAGATCCAACTAACAATTTTTCCCTGCCCAACAAGAGTCTTATCTTCATTCCATCATTTCTAAAAAGTGACTTGTTGGGTGGTGTATCATGGTTAATACTACACATAGACAAAGATCTCCTATCTCGTCTGTTAACAGCTGCTACTGTAAATAACAGAATACTCTCTTGCTGTCTTAAAATATTTTGCCTTACCCCTCCAACTGATTGTAAAGAAGAAGGTGAAAGCAGTGAATACCAGGATACCCGAAGCAGACTTCAACACTGAATCTCAAAGGTACTCTTCCACAGAAGCTAACACCATAAACCCAGGGAGTCACAATGGATCAATCTAATCAGTTGAGGCTAATAAAAAGAATCTCACAAACCATGGGACGACAAAGAAACAATCCTCAAATGAAAGGAAAGGAGGAAGCCTAAGAAGAAATGTTAAATGAAATGGATGTAAGTCAGCTAGCAGATATTGAATCCAAAGAACTGGTTATCAGGAAGTTCCATGAACTCACAATGAGCTACCAGAAACTACAGGGGAACTGCAGTGAACCCACTTCAATCTATATCAACATAAAAAAGGTAATAGAAACTGTTAATAAGGGCCAAGAGGAAAGGAAGAATACAATTTCTGAACTGAAGAACACAATGGAAGGAATCAAAAGCAGGATAGATGAAGCAGAAGATTGGATCAGCGAGCTGGAGGATAAAATAGAAGAAAACACCCAGAAAGAGCAGGAAAAAAAAAGGCTCAGAAAAAGTGAAGAGGGATTAAGAGAAATACAACACAACATGAAATGTAATAATAAATAAATAATAGGGACACCAGAGGTAGAAGAAAAAGAGCAAGGGATAGAAAACATATTTGAAAAAAAGTAATGATGGAAAATGTCTCTAATTTGATAAGAGAAAAGATCACATAAATCCAAAAGACACAGAGAGCCCCAATCAAGAGGAAACCAAAGAGGCCCACTCCAAGACACATCATAATAAAAATGGGAAAATTCCAAGACAAAGAGAGAATCTTAAAAGCAGCAAGGGAGAAAAAGGAAGTAACATACAAGGGAGCCCCAGTAAGGTCAGCAAGTGACCTCTCAATGGAAAAGCTCCAAGACAAAAGGGAATGGCAAGAAATATTCCAAGCAATGAGAACTAAAGGACTACAACCAAGGATACTTGACCCAGCAAGACTCACAATCAAGATAGAAGGCCAAATAAGGAGTTTTTCAGACAAAATAAGTCTAAAAGGATACACCTCCACCAAACCAGCTCTGCAAGACATGCTAAAGAGTCTGCTTTAAGGAAAGGAAGGAAAAGAGAGAGAGATAGAGGAACACAGGTACAAAGACAACAATGAATAAGAACCTATCAATAATAACCTTAAATGTAAATTGATTAAATGTTTCATATAAGATATAGAATAGCTCAATGGATAAGAAACCATGACCCACAAATATGCTGCCTACAAAGACCCACCTCAGGACAAAAACCTACATAGATTGAAAGTACAGGCCTGGAAACAAATTTTCCAAGCAAATGGACAGGGGAAAAAAAGCCAAGACAACAATACTCATATCAGAGAAAACAGACTTAAAAAAAAAAGAGCCATAAGAGACCCAGAAGGTCACATCATAATACTCAAGGGAAGACTCCACCAAGAAGACATAAACATTGTAAATATATATGCACTCAATGTAAGAGCACCCAAATACATAAAGAAAATCTTAGAGGACTTCAAGGATATTGACAGCAACACAATTATAGTAGGGGATTTCAACACCCCACTGTCAAAAATCGACAGATCTTTCAAACAAAATATCAACAAAGATATTGTGGCATTGAACAGAGCCCTAGGTGAAATGTAGTTAACTGATATAGATAGAGCCCTTCATCCCAAAAAGCTAAATACACATTCATCTCAAATGCACATGGAACATTTTCAAAGACAGACCATATGATAGGACACAAAACAAGTTTCAACAAATTCAAGAAAATTGAAAATCATACCAAGCACTTTATCCCACCACAAGGGATTGAAACTAGAAACCAACCACAAGGGAAAAAAACAAAACACTCAAAATCATGGATTGAATAGCATGATATTAAACAATGAATGGGTCAAGAATGAAATTCGAGAAGAAATAAAAAGTTTCTGGGAACAAATGAAAATGAACTCTCAACAAACTAAAACTTGTGGGACACAGAAAAGGCAGTCCTGAGAGGCAAGTTCATAGCAATACAAGCCTACCTAAAAAAGATAGAAACATTTCAAACAAACAACTTAAGCCTACACTTACAAGAAGTCAAGGAACAACAAAGACAGCCCAGAGCTAGTAAAAGGAAGGAAATAACCAAGATCAGAGCAGAATTAAATGACATAGAGACTAAAAGCACAATACTAAGGATCAATGAATAGAGGAACTTGTTCTTTGAAAACATAAACAAGATCAACAAGCCTTTAAGCAGGCTCATCAAGAAAAAGAGGGAGAAGACTGAAATAAACACAATCAGAAATGAAAGAGGAGAGATTGCAACTGACACAACAGAAATACAAAGGATTATAAGAAATTACTATGAAGAACTGTATGCCAAGAAATTTGAAAACCTAGGTGAAATGGACAAATTTCTAGAAATATATAATCTTTCAAAACTCAGTGAAGAAGAAGCAGAAAACCTGAACAGACCAATAACAGCAGATGAAATTGAAGCAGTTATCAAAAAAGCTCCCGACACACAAAAGCCCTAGACCAGATGGTTTCACAGGAGAATTCTACAAAACATTTAATGAAGAGCTTACCCCTATCCTTCACAGACTATTTGAAAAAATTCAAAAGGATGGGAGACTCCCAAACTCTTTTTTTAAAATATATTTTATTGACTATGCCATTATAGTTGTCCCATTTCCCCCCTTCATTCCCCTCCACCCTGTACACCCCCTACCACCAACATTCTCCCCCTTTACTTCACGTCCATACGTCATAAGTTCTTTAGCTTCTACATTTCTGACACTACTCTTGCCCTCTCACTGTCTATTTTCTCCCCACTGTCTATTCTATTTATTCTCTGTACCTGCTCCCCACTCTCTCCTCCCACTCTTCTGTTGCTAACCTTCCACATGATCTCCATTTCTGTGGCTCTGTTCCTGTTTTAAGTGACCACTTAGTCTGCTTTTATTTTAGGTGTGGATGTTAATAATTGTGAGTTTGCTGTCCTTTTGCTGTTCATATTTTTATCTTCTTTTTCTTAGATAAGTCCCTTTAACATTTCATATAATAAGGCCTTGGTGATGATGAACTCCTTGAACTTGATCTTATCTGAGAAACGCTTTATCTGCCCTTCCATTCTGAATGAAAGCTTTGCTGGATAGAGCAATCTTGGATGTAGGTCCTTGCCTTTCATTACTTGGAATACTTCTTTCTGACCCCTTCTTGCCTGTAAGGTCTCCTTTGAGAAACCAGCTGACATTCTGATGGGAACTCCTTTGTAGGTAATTGTCCCCTTATCTCTTGCTACTTCTAGAATTCTCTCCTTCATTTTAATGTTGGCTAATGTAATTATGATGTAAAGCTAACATCATCCTAATCCCAAAACCATATAAAGTCACAACAAAGAAAGAAAACTTCAGGCCAACATGACTGATGAACATAGACACTAAAATCCTCAACAAAATATGGGCAAACCACATCCAACAATTCATTAAAAAGATCATACATCATGACCAAGTGGGATTCATCACAGGGATGCAAGGATGGTTCAACATTCACAAAATCAGTAAATGTAATACATGGCATCAACAAAAGCAAAGACAAAAAACACATGATTTTATCAATAGATGCAGAAATAGCTTTTGATAAAGTACAGCATGAATTTATGATAAAAACACTGATCAAAGTGGGAATAGAAGGAGCATTTCTCAACATAATAAGGGCCATATGTGAGAGACCTACAGCCAACATCATGTTCAATGAAAAAAAAAATAAAAGATTTTCCACTAAGATCAGGAACAAGACAAGGTTGTCCACTTTTACTGCTTCTATTCAATATAGTATTGGAAGTTTTAGCCACAGCAATCAGACAAGAAAATGAGATTAAAGGCATCTAAATTGGAAAAGAGGAAACAAAACTGTCACTATTTTCAGATGACATGATAGAGTACATAGAAAATCCTATAGACTCCACCCAAAAACTGCTCAACCTAATACATGAATTTGCCAAAACAACAAGATATTTGTACATGAATTTGCCAAAACAGTGGGATACAAAGTCAATATCCAGAAATCAAAGGCATTTTTGTATACCAATAATGAAACAGCTGAAGCAGAAATCAAGAAAAAAACACATTCAATATAGCAAAAAGAAAATTAAAATACCTAGGAATAAACCTAACCAAAAAAGTAAAAGGCCTATATGCAGAAAATTACACAACACTGAAGAAAGAAATCAAGGAAGAAACAAACAAATGGAAACATATACCATGTTCATGGATTGGAAGAATTAAGCATCATCAAAATGTCCATACTCCCCAAAGAAATTTACAGATTCAACGCAATACCTATTGAAGTACAAATGGCTTATTTCACAGACATAAAGCAAACACTGCACGGCTAAAGAAAACAGCATTAAAATAAAAAGAGACCCAACTATATGGGAAAACATATTTGCCAATGATACTTTGACAAGAATTTAATCTCCAAAATATATAAAAAACTTACACAAATCCACTCTAAGAAGACAAGCAATCCAATTTAAAAATGGGCAAAGGACTTAAACAGACGCGTCTCCAAAGAGGACATACAGAGGATCAAGAAACACATGAAAAGATTCTCAATATTGCTAGCTATCAGAGAGATATGAATTAAAACTACAATGAGATACCACTTTACACCAGTCAGAATGGCCATCATAAAAAAAGCAACAAACAATAAGTGTTGGAGAAGATGTGTAGAAAAGAAGACCCTAGTACACTGTTGGTAGGATTGCAGACTGGTACAACCAATATGAAAAAAAGTATGGAATTTTCTCAGAAAACTAAAAATAGATGTGCCCTTTGACCCAGCAATTCCACTGCTAGGATTATATCCCAAGAACCCTGAAACACCAATCCAAAAGAACCTATGCACCCCAATGTTCATAGCAGCACAATTTACAATAGCCAAGTGTTGGAAGCAACCTAGGTGTCCATCAGTAACTGAATGGATGAAAAAACTATGGTACATTTACACAATGGAATTCTATGCAGCAGAAAGAAAGAAGAAGCTCCTATGCTATGTGACAACATGGATGTTACTGGAAAGCATTATGCTAAGTGAAATAAGCCAGGTGATGAAAGACAAATACCATGTGATCTCATCTTTAACAGGAACCTAAACAACAAAACAAACAAGCTAGAAAAATATAACCAAAGACATTGAAATAGAAAACAGGCTGACAGTAACCAGAGTGGAGAGGGGAGGGAATTTTAGGGGAAAAAAAGAAGGGATCACAGGAACAAGTATTAAGGACATATGGACAAAACCTATGAGGGTGGAAATGGGAGGGAGATGGGGAGCACTGGGAGGGGGTATACTGGAATGGGGATAAAGGACAGAAAACTGTACTTAAACAATTAAAATATTTTTAATTGTATTCTTTATTACCTCCTGGTTCTTGTTTATAGTTTCTGTTTCCTTTTTCATGCTATTGAAGTTCGTAATGAGTTCCTTGTAGTATCACTGAGTTCTGTGAGCATCCTTATAACCATTATTTTGAGTTCTATGCCTGATAGATTGCTTTCATCCATTTCATTTAGCTCTTTTACTGGGCAATTCCTCCATTCCTTTTGATTATGGATTCTTCTTTATCTCCCCATTTTAAGTGACTCTTTTTTTTTTTGTTTGTTTGTTTTCTGTGTCTCAGGATGCTCTGCTTTGCCTGCCTGTCTTCATTGGGTGGACTTCCCTGCTATTTAGTGGTACAATCTGATTTCCCTGTGTGCATTCTTCAATGCTGCCCTTTCTTTATTTGTGTGGGATTTCCTGAGCTATTTGGTTTTTATGTTGTTATTGTTGCTTCTTTGTTTTTGGGTTTTTTCCCTCTAGCAGTTTTACTGGTAGTCACAACTTCCACCTTGTTTTGTACTGGTGTTATTTAATAATCAGTATTACCAGACCACTAACTTTATGCCAGCAAAAGAATCTCCTACCACATGAACAATCTAAAGCACAATTGTGCAAAGATCAATAAAGGTGAAGATAGATTATGAATATTATACAATATGATAAAGGGAATATGAGAGGACTATAAGAGGAAAATGTTATTGAGTGGGAGAGGTAGGAGAATTGAGAAGAATAAGGACAGAACTTAGGTGCTGAAAGGGACAGAACAAAATTTAAAACATAAGTAAAACATGGAAGGCTGATGGGAACAATGGAGTAAGATAAGGGAAGAGCATACTATGAGGTTTGAAGTAAAATTGAAATTTTATTCGTCTCATGGGAGAAAATTTTCAGAAAATCCACAGTAGGGTCAATAGCAACAACAGCTGAATAAAGTTTAATTAAGCTGGAACAGAAATAAAAATATTGTACAAAAGTGAAAATTGAATATGAGTCATCTACATTAAAGAAAAATGTTTTTGAGAGAATGGGTTTAGCAAAGTAATAAGATTAATATGTGAAACCCAGGTTGAGAGAGGAGAAGACATGAAATAAAATTTCTCACTCAAGAAATAAAGGACAGGGGAAGGTGAAATGGAGTAAGACAGGGAGGGAGTATTTTTTGGGATTTAAAGTACAAACAAATAGTGAACAAATAGGAGTTCCATTGGAGAAGTACAGCGATAACTGTGGTATTTCACTCCACTAGCCACTGTTTATAAAATGTGAAAAGAAGATAAGATTCTTAGAAGTGGGGGAAAAATGTGAGCTGACTTAAGAAAAAAGATATTTTATGCAAGATTAGATGGAAGAGAAATGAGAGTATGGGATAGGAACATGGCATAGTGAGAGAAAAAATAAATTTTACAAAAACAGTTATAGGGCTCAGGAAGATGGCAAGATGAATTAAAACCAGGGAAGGGTGCAGTGTGAGATTTGGAACAACAATAATATAAAAAAAAACATAATCTGAATAAAAAGAGTAAAAAGTAAAAGGCCAAGAGTAGTGAGTTATTTGGAATACAAGTGAAGTGATAGAAGGAATATTAAAATGCAATATGAAAGGGGCAAAAAACAAACAAACAAAACTAATAAACACAAAGCAACAAAAAACTTAATAAAAGAAAAAAGAGAAATAAAGCACACAAGTTCTGATGAATAGAAAGGTGCGACTTGTCTCAGTTGTGACAAGTTACACCTCAGCTTCTGACTGCTTTCTGAATCCATCTCTGGTTTTCTCTCTGCTCCAGATCTCAGGTGGGTCATACAGCTTTTGGTAACACTGCTTGGATCTCCTTCCCTTCCTTCTAGAGGGAGCTTCTGTTGTGATCCAGAGGGTGAGGTCTTTGTGTCTTACCTGGAAGGCACTGTTCAGTCTTCTAGGAAAATTGTGGATGCTTCCCCAACCTCTATACCTCCAGTCTTAATCTGTTCCAGTTTATTTCCAAAATTGTATAGTTTCTGTTAAAATAGCTGTCTGCTTCATGGGTACAAGGCACAATCTGTATAAGTATCAGTTACCTCTTGCTTGGTATATTCTGCAGCTCTGTGTGTGAGCTCAGTCTGTGCAGTGCCCTAAATCCACCTGTTGTACCCTTTCTTAAGTTCTTATTTTGATGAGCTCAGTTAAATGGGCCCTAGGACCCAGTGTATTTTGTTTCCCTCTGGGGAGTTTCAAATGGGACATTTTAGGCACTAGCCTTGCTGTCTTACTCCTGAAAAAAACTAAAACTCCTGATTGTGAAGCCTGCCCTGCAGGTTTTGCAGATCTTCCCAGCTCCTGTAGGTGATGGGGTGTTAGGCTCAGTTTTCCCTTTCCAGTGTTTCCACCAAAGAAGAGGGCTCAGTCTGGGTTGCAATAATTACAGGTACCAGGTTTCTAGCCTCCAGAGCACTGTGCAGCCTGCACTTTCCACTCTGCACAGTTGCCCCAGGTGGGCACCAATAAACCACCTCACTTTGCACTCCTTTGATCAGTCTGTGATGTACACTGAGTGGGAGCAAATCATGCCGACAATCCTCCCTCCTTTTTGGCCAGGCATCTACATATGGGAGTTCCCTGCCTAGTGTGCCTCAATTCCCCTTTTGGAAAAAGTCTCTGTGGGTCCCACTGCTGCTCCAAGGCACTGCCCAGCTTTCCACACACTACAAGTCTCTGGCAATTCAAGAGTCTAGCTCAGTCATGGCCAGTCATGCCAGGATCTGCCCCCCCCCAAGTATCTGATACTGTACTGGCCAATGACCACTGCCCCAGCTTTGGTGCATCACCAGCTATGTGCTTGTGTACTATCTTTCCCTGGTGACTTTATATGTTCAAGTCGCTCCTGGCAGGGGTCTGTGACTTGCTCACCCTTGGAGAGGAGGGAGCCACTAGGCTACTCTCACTGACCCAGCTCCTTTCTGAAGTTGTCATTGTGGAAGCTGCAGTATCTAGTGCCATGTCCAGGGACTTCCCCCATCCACCTATAAAACTTCCTTACTGCCCATTTTGAAATTTCCCCTGAATACTTTAGCTTCCAAACTTCAAAGCAGCTATGATTTTGTTGGCTGTTCACATTGCTTTTCAGAAGATCAGATAAGTGACCCAGTTGGGTGCACAAGCAAATGGGCTCAGCTCCCACCTGCTTTGCCACCATCTTCCTGGTTAGCTTGTGGCATTTTTTTTTTTCTAATTGGTGACCTACCACCTGTGCTGTCTGCAAGGCTACTGCTACTAATGCACTGAGGGGTGATAATTTACACCTGTGTCACTGCTGACCAAAGGCTCTCCTTCCTTTTTAAATTATAGCATTGCTGGTAGAGTGGTTTTTGTTGTATGTCCTTGCTTTTCATCATTTGAATATTTCAAGCCAATCCTTTCTGGTCTGAAATATTTCTGTGGAAAAATCAGCTGAAAGTCCTATGGGAGCTCCCTTGTAGTTAATTGTTTTTCCCTTGCTGCTTTTAATATTCTCTTTTTGTCTTTAAATTTTGTCATTTTAATTACAGTGTATCTTATTGTGAACCTCTTTTGGCTCATCTTATTTGATACTCTGCACACTTTGGAATTCTGTATTTTTTCACTAGATCAAGAAACTTTACAGTCATTATTTCTTCAAATTCATTCTCAATTCTTTGCTTTCTCTTTTCTCTTTTCGGTAACCTTATGATGCAGATGTAGTTATGGCTGATGTTGTCTCAAAAGTCCCCTAATATATCCTCATATTTTTATTTTTTCTCTTCTTGCTTCTCTGATTTGGTGTTTTCTGCTACTTTGTCTTCCAAATTGCTTATTCAATTTTCTGCTTCTTCTAAAGTGTTGTTTATTCTTTCTAGTGTATTCTTCATTTAATTTATTGTATTTTTTATTTTTGCCTGTTTTTTATAGTTTCAGTGTTCCTTATGCTGTTGAATTTCAAACTACGTTACTTGACAATTCTTATAAAATTGTTTTGAACTGTGTAACTTGTAGGTTGCTTGCCTTCTGAGCTTGACAACTATCCCTTGAGAAATTTTTTAAGAAAGGCTTTAATGTGGGCCCAGGCTAGTTGCCACAGATAGACCCCAAGGCCATGCATGTGTTTTGAAGGGCAGGGTGGAGATAGTGTAGCTACCAGACTCTTGTGATTGGGTGTTTTCTGCTACCCTGCCTTTTAGATCACTGATTTGATCATCTTTATCTGATATACTGTTGATTTCTTCACATGTATTCTTCATTTTAGATATTATAGTTTTTATTTTTGACTGGTTCTTTATGTTTTTTATCTCCTTTTGTATGTTTCCCATCTTTTTAAAGAAGTTTTCACTAAAATTATTTAAGTTCATTGAGCATAGTTATAAGCAGAGCTTTGAACTCTGCATCTGATAGATTTCTTGCCTCCATTTTTTCTGTTCTTTTCCTGGAGTTTTGTTTTTTATTTAATTTGGACATGTTTCCTTCTCTCCTCATTTTGACTTCTCACTCTGTTTCTATATATTAGATACATCTATGTTTTTCCATTTTGGTAGAGTGACCTTATGTAGTACGTGTCCTGTGGAACCCAGTGGCACAGTCTCTTTATTCACATTAGCTGCATGCTCCAGAGATGGTACTTGTGTAGGTTATGTATGTTATCTTATTGCTGTTGATCCTTGATTGCTGTTGGCTCATCATGGATGAGATTGACCCTCAGGCTGACTGGATATGAGGACTAACCATGACTACTGCAGACAAGCTGTTGTGCAGCGGTTGAGACCATAGAGTAAGATTCACTTTAGCAAGGCTCTGGTATCTTCCAAGTCAACCCTTTTGTTGTATCATTTGAGTAACTAATTAGTTTGTCCTCTGTTGTGATCTGAAAGTGGCCATCGGGTTGTTGTTTCTGAGACCTCTTAAGAGGGGCTCCAATGTAGGCCAAGTTTAGTTGCCAATGGCCACCTGGTAGGAGCTACAAAGTTACTATAATTGGTTGTTGCCTGTGCTGGGCTTGAAGGCACCTGATAGTTTTGCTGTGAACCAAGTATACCTGCTACTAGTGTCAAGCTAGGTAAATTAGCAAGACGTACAGAGCACTCCACAGCCAGCCATTGCTTTTTTGTGGACTTTGAGATATTTTAAGAATCCATGCAGTATGGGCCCAGGATGATTCTTGTGTGGATTAGCCTCTAAAATACTTATATCATGTTCATGGATAAGAAGAGTTACAGCATTAAAATGTATATACTACAAAAAGGAAACTTGAGATTCAATGCAATTTCTATTAAGATAAAATGGCATATTTTACAGAACTAAAACAAATATTCCAGAAATATATATGAAACCATAGAAGGCCCCAAAGAGCACAGCAAACTTGAGAAAAAGAAACAGAGTTGGAGGAATCATGCCTCCTAATGTCAAAATATATTACAAGGACATAATCATCAAAACACCATGGTATTGGCATTAAAACAGATCTATAAATCAATAGAAAAGATTAGAGAACCAGAAATATACTCACACTTTATGGTTAATTAACATTTGATAGAGAAAACATGACCGTAAAATGTGGTGAAGATGGTATATTTATTTAACAGATTGTTGATAAAATCAGACAGATACATGTAAAACTTATTGACTACACCACTTTCTTACACCATACACAAAAATAAACATGATATACATACACAATGGAATACTGCTCAGATGTAAAAACAGAAAAAATAGCCCAATGTGACAGCATGGATAGACCTGGAGAACATTATGTTAAGTAAAATAAGCCAGTCAGAAAAAGACATATATCCTATGGTTTCACTAATATGTGGAATCTTATGAACAAACTGAACTAACAAGCAAAATAGACATAGACTCATACATAGAGAGCGAGATGACACCTCTGGAGGGGGTTTTGAGTGTGCATTGATAGAGCAAAGAAGACAAAATTTCATAGGCATAAACAACAGTGTGGTGATTATGGAGTTGGGTGGAGGTGGAAGGTGGTATAAGAGGGATAACAGGTGATGGATAAAGTAGCCAATGCTAGAAACAGCCTAAGTGCCCATCAGCAAATGAGTGCATTAAAAAACTGTGGTACATTTGCACAGTATAATACTATGCAGCATAAAAAAAGGAACTCCTACCTTTTGTGACAGCATGAATGGATCTGGAGAATATTATGCTAAATGAAGTAAGCCAGTTGGTGAAAGAAAAATACCATATGATCTCACCTAAATGAAGAATCTAATGAACACAATTAATTAATGAACAAAATAGAATACAGGCATGGAAACATGGAATAGACTGAAAGTGACCAGAGGACAGGGGTGGGGGGATAATGGTGGAAAGAAGGGAAGGGACTAGACCAAGAACATGTATAAATGACCCATGGACATGGACAGCAGTGTAGGAATTAACTGTAGGAGTAGGGAGAGGGATGGGCAGAGGAGGGAGAAGGGGGGAAATTGGGACAAGTGTAATAGAATAACAATATCAAGTGCTTTTAAAAAGCATAAGAACTTTGGAAGAAAACATAGGTATAGTAAAACTTCAAACATTTCTCCTAACCATATTTTTCTGCTATATCACCTGGAGCAAGGAAAACAAAAGAAAAAAATTTAAATAGTACTATATCAAGCCAGGTGGTAAAAAAATACCATATGATCTCACCTATAAGTGGAACCTAATCAACAAAACAAACAAATGAGCAAAATAAAACTAGAGACTTGGAAATAAAAAACTGACAAACTGACAGTGGCCAGAGGGGAGCAGGAAGGTGGATAACAGGGGATAGAGGGGAAAGAAAAACAACATGAATAGAGAACTCATGGTCATGGACAGTGGGGGGCAGTGATTGACTATGGGAGAGGATTTTGAGGGGGTAAGTGTGAGCAATGGGGGAAAGGTAGGATAACTTTAACTGAATAAAAATTAAAAAAATAATGTAAAATGGGACTACATCAAACTAAAGTTTTTGTACAGTACTAAAGGCCATCAACAAAATGGAAATGAATGGGAGATTATATTCACTAATAATACATCTGATAAGGGGTTGGTGTTCAAAATTTACAAAGAACTCAACTCAATGCCAAAAAAACAATTTGAATAAAAACTGGAAGAGGACCTGAATAAACACCTCTCCAAAAAAAAAAAAAAAAGATTTACAGATGGCCAATAGATATATGAAAAGATTCTGAATGTCTCTAATAATCAGATAAATGCAAAATAAAAGAACACTGAGCTATCACCTCATGCCCATCAGAATGGTTATCATCAAAAACAAACAAAAAAAACTATAAGTGTTGGTAAGAATGTAGAGAAATGGGAAGATTTGGGTACTGTTGGTAGGAATGCAGACTGGTGCAGCCGCTGTGGAAAACAGTAAGGAGTTTCTTTAAAAAGTAAAAAATTTGAATGCCTTATGCCCTAGCAATTCCAATTCTGGAAATATATCAGAAAGAAACTGAAACATTATTTCAAAGGAATATATACACCCCTACAATTTTTGCAGTGTTATTTACACTAGCCAAGATTTAGAGGCAGCCCAAATGCCTATCAGTAAATGAGTGAGTCAAAAGGCTGTGGTACATTTACACAATGGAATACTACTTGACTGTAGAAAACAAGAAAATTTCACCTTTTGTGATAGCATGTAAAAACCTGGAGTATTATGGTAAACAAAATAAGTTAGAGAGAGAAAGACCAATACCATATGATTTTTCCTTATATTTGGAATCTAAAAGACAAAATGTACAAACAAACAAAACTGAAACAAATTCATAGACACTGATAACTGATGGTTTCTCAATGCGAGGGTGTACAGGGGAATGGGTGATAAAGGTGTATGTATTCAGATGTACAAATTGATAGTTTCAATTCATTACTGGGATGTTAAGTACAGCATAGGAAATATAGTCAATAATACTGCAGTACCTATGTATAGTCCTAGAAGGTACATGAATTATTGGATGATTACTTCATAAATTATATAATTTTCTAATATAAAACTAACATTTTATAATATTGTATGTCAACTGTTATTAAAAATGAAATTTTAAAAATATGAAAATGAAAACATTATTAATTTCAAGAATAAGATTAGAAGACAGTACAATCAACATTTGTACAGCAAAAATAATGTGATATACTAAATACAAGTTAAAAATTCTTGAAGGATGGTGGGAGGAGCCTGTGGCCATTGAAGTTCTAGTCTGTTCTGCCTCATGAAAGCTTTCCCCTTCTATGTGGTTACATGGAGTTGTCAACTTTAGCTGCTCCACCACCTCCTGACCATGGATCACCCAAAGTAAGTAAGCTTGTGGCCTTTGTGAAAATGGGTAAGCAGGATCTCAGCATTCTGCATACTGAGGAAATGCACTTCCTGAGGGATTGGGTAGACAGAATGGGGGGTAAAATATCACCTGCTTCTCATAAAACTAAATCAGAAGAAAAAAAGCAGAAAGTAAGAAGACAGAGATAGACATAAAGACAAACCATGAAGTGAGGAAAGTGATCTAGAAATTGGCGATGAGGGTGTGAATGAATCAGACACTAATGACCCTCAATGGGACATGACTCCTGGATGGTGTGGTTCAGTGGACTGAGTGCAGGTCTGTGGATGGAAAGGTTGCCAATAGGGCACATGCCTGGGTTGTGGGCCAGGTACCAAGTTCTGGGTAGACTATAGGCAACTGATCAATGTTTCTCTCACACATGATGATCCTCTCCCTCTCTTTCTCCTCCCTTCCCCTCTCTCTAAAAACAAATAAAGTATTTACAAAAAAAGAAATTGGAGATAAAAATGTAGGGATAACCAAGAAAATGATGGATTAGGCAAATGACAAAAAAGTGGCTGCAATTGATGTTGTAAATGATGATGAACTACAGAAAGCTATTGACTTGTTCACAGATGTAATCAAGCTAAATCTTTGCTTGAGAATCCTATATGCCAAGAGAGCCAATGTCTTCATCAAATTACAGAATTCAAATGCTGCCATCTGAGACTGTGGCAGAGCTATTGAAATAAATCCTGATTCAGATCAACCTGTTAAGTGACTAGGGAAATCACAAAGATTTGTGGGCTACTGGGAGGAAGCAGCCCATAATCTTGCCCTTGAATGTAAATTAGATTATGATGAAGATACTATTATAATGCTGAAAAATTTTCAAACAAGAACCCAGTAGATTTCAGAATATCAGATAACACATGGGCAGAAATGTAAAGAAAAAGAAATGAAAGAAAGAATGGAAAGTGTTAAGAAAGCTGAGGAAGAACATGAGAGAGCCCAGAGTGGGGAAAAAGCTTATGACATTCAGAAGTTCAGTATGGCTCTTTCCCAGGTAGCTTTCCTAGTACAATGCCTGGTAATTTTCTTGAATGAATGCCTGGAATGGGAGGGGACATGCCAAGAATGTCAGAAATGCCTGGACTCAATGAAATTCTTAGTGATCCAGAGGTTCTTGTAGCCATGCAGGATCCAGAAGTTATGGTGGGTGTCCAGGATGTGTCTCATAACCTGGCATATATGTCAAAATATCAGAGTAACCAAAGGTTATGAATCTCATTAGTAAATTGTCAGCCAAATTTGGAGGTCAAGAGTAATGGCCTTCTGAGATATAAAGCCCTTACTGAGAAAAGAGCAACTTGGATCCACCAATGAATGTCACAATAATACAAATCAATGTATGTCTGACCTTCTCATGAAGAAAGTTTGGGTGCATTGATGAGAATACCTATGCCTCTACAACTACACATCGATGTTTCACTCCACCTCTTTCTCCCCTCCTTCCTCTCTCTTTATTAAAAATCTTTTAAAAAAAGAATAGTATAGGAAATGAAGCAACCAAAGACCTTATATATACAGCCCATGGACATGAACTGAGAGTGGGGGAGAGCTAGAGGATGGAGGGGTACAGGGCAGGAGAAGATAAAAGAAAAATTGGGACAAATGTAATAGCATAATCAATAAAATATACTTTAAAATAGCATTTGACAAATTTCAACAACTTTTCATGATAAAGACACTGAACAAGCTAGGAATAAAAGAAAACTACCTCAATATAATAAATGACATATGAAAAACACAACAAACATCATACTCAGTATGGAAATTTGGAAGCTTTTCCTCTAAGTTTAGGACCAAGAATAGAATACCCTCTTTTACCTCTATTCAACTTAGTACTGGAAGTTCTACATTGGGTCTTTAGAAAAGAACACATAAATACAAGGCATCTAAGTGGGAATATAAGAAGTAGAATTCTCTCTGTTTTCAGTTCACATGGTCTTATATGTACAAATCAGTAAAGGTTCCACAAAAAAAGAATGTTAGAGCCAATAAATAAAATTTACAAAGTAATAAAATATAAAGTCAACATAGAAAAAAATCAGTTGCATTTCTATATGCAAACAATCTAAAAAGAAAATTATGAAAATTCTATTTAAAAGTACACAAAAAAGAATAAAATAATTAGGGGCACTGGAGGGGGTACATTGGGATGGGATTAAATACAGAAAACTGTACTTGAACAACAACTAAAATAAAAAAA